>CAMRHE010001326.1:0-131756 GCA_947044405.1 Leptodactylus fallax
ATTACTATTATTAGATACAGGAGGAGAATTCCAGGTATTATATAATTAGTAGTAATATTATTCTATATACTGTTATTACTATTATTAGATGTAGGAGGAGTATTCCAGGTATTATATAATTATTAGTAATATTATTCTATATACTGATATTACTATTATTAGATGTGGGAGGAGTATTCCAGGTATTATATATTTAGTAGTAATATTATTCTATATACTGATATTACTATTATTAGATATAAGAGGAGTATTCTAGGTATTATATAATTAGTAGTAATATTATTCTATATACTATATTACTATTATTAGATGTGGGAGGAGTATTCCAGGTATTATATATTTAGTAGAAATATTATTCTATATACTGATATTACTATTATTAGATACAGGAGGACTATTCCAGGTATTATATAATTAGTAGTAATAATATTCTATATAATGATATTACTATTAAATACTGGAGGAGTATTCCAGGTATTAAAAATTAGTAGTAATATTATTCTATATACTGTAGGAGGACTATTCCAGGTATTATATAATTAATAGTGATATTATTCTATATACTGTAGGAGGACTATTCCAGGTATTATATGATTAGTAGTAATATTATTCTATATACTGATATTACTATAATTAGATGCAGTAGGAGTATTCCAGGTATTATATAATTAATTGTAATATTCTATATACTATTGATATTATTAGATGTAGGAATACTAATTCATGTATTATATAATTATTAGTAATAATATTATATATACTTAGGAGGAGTATTTCGGGTATTATATAATTATTAGTAATATTATTCTATATACTGACATTACTTTTATTAGATACAGGAGGAGTATTCCAGGTATTATATAATTAGTAGTAAAATTATTCTATATACTGATATTACTATTATTAGATGTAGGAGGCGTATTCCAGGAATTATATAATTAGTAGTGATATTATTCTATATACTGTTATTACTATTATTAGATCAGGAGGAGGAATATTTGGGTATTATATAATTAGTAGTAATATTATTCTATATACTGATATTACTATTATTAGATACAGGAGGAGTATTCCAGATTTATATAATTGGTAGTAATATTATTCTGTATACTGATATTACTATTATTAGATGTAGGAGGAGTATTCTGGGTATTATATAATTATTAGTAATATTATTCTATATACTGATATTACTATTATTAGATACAGGAGGAGTATTCCAGGTATTATATATTTAGTAGTAATATTATTCTATATACTGATATTACTATTATTAGATCATGAGGAGTATTCCAGATATTATATAATTGGTAGTAATATTATTCTGTATACTGATATTACTATTATTAGATGTAGGAGGAGTATTCTGGGTATTATATAATTATTAGTAATATTATTCTATATACTGACATTACTTTTATTAGATACAGGAGGAGTAATCCAGGTATTATATAATAAGTAGTAAAATTATTCTATATACTGATATTACTATTATTAGATGTAGGAGGAGTATTCCAGATATTATATAATTGGTAGTAATATTACTAAATATACTGATATTACTATTATTAGAAGGAAGAATTCCATGTTATATAATTAGTAGTAATATTATTCTATATACTTATTATTATTATTAGATACAGGAGGATTCAGGTATTATAAAATTAGTAGTAATATTACTCTATATACTGATATTACTATGATTAGATGTGGAGGAGGTTCCACGTATTATATATTTAGTAGTAATATTATTCTATATACTGATATTACTATTATTAGATACAGGAGGAGAATTCCAGGTATTATAAAATTAGTAGTAATATTATTACTCTATATACTGATATTACTATTATTAGATGTGGGAGGAGTATTCCAGTATTATATATTTAGTAGTAATATTATTATATATACTGATATTACTATTATTAGATACAGGAGGAGTATTCTAGGTATTATATAATTAGTAGTAATATTATTCTATATACTGATGTTACTATTATTAGATGTGGGAGGAGTATTCCAGGTATTATATATTTAGTAGTAATATTATTCTATATACTGATATTACTATTATTAGATACAGGAGGACTATTCCAGGTATTATATAATTAGTAGTAATAATAATCTATATAATGATATTACTATTAGATACTGGAGGAGTATTCCAGGTATTAAAAAATTAGTAGTAATATTATTCTATATACTGTGGAGGACGATTCCAGGTATTATATAATTAATAGTGATATTATTCTATATACTGTAGGAGGACTATTCCAGGTATTATATAATTAGTAGTAATATTATTCTATATACTGATATTACTATAATTAGATGCGTAGGAGTATTCCAGGTATTATATAATTAATTGTAATATTCTATATACTATTGATATTATTAGATGTAGGAATACTAATTCATGTATTATATAATTATTAGTAATAATATTATATATACTGTAGGAGGAGTATTTCCAGTATTATATAATTATTAGTAATATTATTCTATATACTGATATTACTATTATTAGATGTAGGAGGCGTATTCCAGGAATTATATAATTAGTAGTGAGATTATTCTATATACTGATATTACTATTATTAGATACAGGAGAGTGAATATTCCGGGTATTATATAATTATAGTAATATTATTCTATATACTGATATTACTATTATTAGATACAGGAGGAGTATCCAGATATTATATAGAACAGAGAGACCAAGGGCCACTAGAGTACTTTTTTTCCCCCACTGTATATAATCAGTAGTAATAATATTCTATATACTGATATTACTATTATTAGATACAGGAGGAGTATTCCAGGTATTATATAATTAGTAGTAATATTATTCTATATACTGTTATTACTATTATTAGATACAGGAGGAGTATTCCAGGTATTATATAATTAGTAGTAATATTATTCTATATACTGTAGGAGGACTATTCCAGGTATTATATGATTAGTAGTAATATAATTCTATATACTGATATTACTATAATTAGATGCAGTAGGAGTATTACAGGTATTATATAATTAATTGTAATATTCTATATACTATTGATATTATTAGATGTAGGAATATAATTCATGTATTATATAATTATTAGTAATAATATTATATATACTGTAGGAGGAGTATTTTGGGTATTATATAATTATTAGTAATATTATTCATATACTGACATTACTATTATTAGATACAGGAGGAGTATTCCAGGTATTATATAATTAGTAGTAATATTATTTTATATACTGATATTACTATTATTAGATGCAGTAGGAGTATTCCAGGTATTATATATTTAGTAGTAATATTACTCAATATACTGATATTACTATTATTAGATACAGGAGGAGAATTCCAGGTATTATAAAATTAGTAGTAATATTACTCTATATACTGATATTACTATTATTAGATGTGGGAGGAGTATTCCAGGTATTATATATTTAGTAGTAATATTATTATATATACTGATATTACTATTATTAGATACAGGAGGAGTATTCTAGGTATTATATAATTAGTAGTAATATTATTCTATATACTGATATTACTATTATTAGATGTGGAAGATGTATTCCAGGTATTATATATTTAGTAGTAATATTATTCTATATACTGATATTACTATTATTAGATGCAGGAGGAGTATTCCAGGTATTATATAATTAGTAGTAATAATATTCTATATAAAATGATATTACTATTAAATACAGGAGGAGTATTCCAGGTATTATATAATTAATAGTAATATTATTCTATATACTGTAGGAGGACTATTACAGGTATTATATGATTAGTAGTAATATTATTCTATATACTGATATTACTATAATTAGATGCAGTAGGAGTATTACAGGTATTATATAATTAATTGTAATATTCTATATACTATTGATATTATTAGATGTAGGAATACTAATTCATGTATTATATAATTATTAGTAATAATATTATATATACTGTAGGAGGAGTATTTCGGGTATTATATAATTATTAGTAATATTATTCTATATACTGACATTACTTTTATTAGATACAGGAGGAGTATTCCAGGTATTATATAATTAGTAGTAAAATTATTCTATATACTGATATTACTATTATTAGATGTAGGAGGAGTATTCCAGGTATTATAATTGGTAGTAATATTACTCAATATACTGATATACAGAAGAGGATAAAATTAGTAGTAATATTATTCTATATACTGATATTACTATTATTAGATCAGGAGGAATATTCCAGGTATTATATAATTAGTAGTAATATTATTCTATATACTGATATTACTATTATTAGATACAGGATGAGTATTCCAGGTATTATATAATTAGTAGTAATATTATTCTATATACTGATATTACTATTATTAGATGCAGGAGGAGTATTCCAGATATTATATAATTGGTAGTAATATTACTCAATATACTGATATTACTATTATTAGATACAGGAGGAAATTCCAGGTATTATAAAATTAGTAGTAATATTACTCTATATACTGATATTACTATTATTAGATGTAGGAGGAGTATTCCAGGTATTATATATTTAGTAGTAATATTATTCTATATACTGATATTACTATTATTAGATACAGAGGAGTATTCTAGGTATTATATAATTAGTAGTAATATTATTCTATATACTGATATTACTATTATTAGATGTAGGAGAAGTATTCCAGGTATTATATAATTAGTAGTAATAATATTCTATATACTGATATTACTATTATTAGATACAGGAGGAATATTCCAGGTATTAAAAAATTAGTAGTAATATTATTCTATATACTGATATTACTATAATTAGATACAGGATGAGTATTCCAGGTATTATATAATTAGTAGTAATATTATTCTATATACTGATATTACTATTATTAGATACAGGAGGAGTATTCCAGGTATTATATAATTAGTAGTAAAATTATTCTATATACTGATATTACTATTATTAGATGTAGGAGGAGTATTCCAGATATTATATAATTGGTAGTAATATTACTCAATATACTGATATTACTATTATTAGATACTGGAGGAGAATTCCAGGTATTATAAAAATAGTAGTAATATTACTCTATATACTGATATTACTATTATTAGATGTGGGAGGAGTATTCCAGGTATTATATATTTAGTAGTAATATTATTCTATATACTGATATTACTATTATTAGATACAGGGGGAGTATTCTAGGTATTATATAATTAGTAGTAATATTATTCTATATACTGATATTACTATTATTAGATGTGGGAGATGTATTCCAGGTATTATATATTTAGTAGTAATATTATTCTATATACTGATATTACTATTATTAGATGCAGGAGGAGTATTCCAGGTATTATATAATTAGTAGTAATAATATTCTATATAATGATATTACTATTAAATACTGGAGGAGTATTCCAGGTATTAAAAAATTAGTAGTAATATTATTCTATATACTGTAGGAGGACTATTCCAGGTATTATATAATTAATAGTGATATTATTCTATATACTGTAGGAGGACTATTACAGGTATTATATGATTAGTAGTAATATTATTCTATATACTGATATTACTATAATTAGATGCAGTAGGAGTATTACAGGTATTATATAATTAATTGTAATATTCTATATACTATTGATATTATTAGATGTAGGAATACTAATTCATGTATTATATAATTATTAGTAATAATATTATATATACTGTAGGAGGAGTATTTCGGGTATTATATAATTATTAGTAATATTATTCTATATACTGACATTACTTTTATTAGATACAGGAGGAGTATTCCAGGTATTATATAATTAGTAGTAAAATTATTCTATATACTGATATTACTATTATTAGATGCAGGAGGAATATTCCAGGTATTATATAATTAGTAGTAATATTATTCTATATACTGATATTACTATTATTAGATACAGGAGGAGTATTCCAGGTATTATATAATTAGTAGTAATATTATTCTATATACTGATATTACTATTATTAGATACAGGAGGAGTATTCCAGGTATTATATAATTAGTAGTAATATTATTCTATATACTGATATTACTATTATTAGATGTAGGAGGAGTATTCCAGATATTATATAATTGGTAGTAATATTACTCAATATACTGATATTACTATTATTAGATACAGGAGGAGAATTCCAGGTATTATATAATTAGTAGTAATATTACTCTATATACTGATATTACTATTATTAGATGTAGGAGGAGTATTCCAGGTATTATATATTTAGTAGTAATATTACTCTATATACTGATATTACTATTATTAGATACAGGAGGAGTATTCTAGGTATTATAAAATTAGTAGTAATATTATTCTATATACTGATATTACTATTATTAGATGTGGGAGATGTATTCCAGGTATTATATATTTAGTAGTAATATTATTCTATATACTGATATTACTATAATTAGATGCAGGAGGAGTATTCCAGGTATTATATAATTAGTAGTAATATTATTCTGTATACTGTTATTACTATTATTAGATACAGGATGAGTAATCCAGGTATTATATAATTAGTAGTAATATTATTCTATTATTCTATATACTGATATTACTATTATTAGATACAGGAGGAGTATTCCAGGTATTATATAATTAGTAGTAATATTATTCTATATACTGATATTACTATTATTAGAGGTAGGAGGGGTATTCCAGATATTATATAATTGGTAGTAATATTACTCAATATACTGATATTACTATTATTAGATACTGGAGGAGAATTCCAGGTATTATAAAATTAGTAGTAATATTACTCTATATACTGATATTACTATTATTAGATGTGGGAGGAGTATTCCAGGTATTATATATTTAGTAGTAATATTATTCTATATACTGATATTACTATTATTAGATACAGGAGGAGTATTCTAGGTATTATATAATTAGTAGTAAAATTATTCTATATACTGATATTACTATTATTAGATGCAGGAGATGTATTCCAGGTATTATATATTTAGTAGTAATATTATTCTATATACTGATATTACTATTATTAGATGCAGGAGGAGTATTCCAGGTATTATATAATTAGTAGTAATAATATTCTATATAATGATATTTCTATTAAATACTGGAGGAGTATTCCAGGTATTAAAAAATTAGTAGTAATATTATTCTATATACTGTAGGAGGACTATTCCAGGTATTATATAATTAATAGTGATATTATTCTATATACTGTAGGAGGACTATTCCAGGTATTATATGATTAGTAGTAATATTATTCTATATACTGATATTACTATAATTAGATGCAGTAGGAGTATTACAGGTATTATATAATTAATTGTAATATTCTATATACTATTGATATTATTAGATGTAGGAATACTAATTCATGT
The DNA here is from genome assembly GCA_947044405.1 of Leptodactylus fallax. NCBI lineage: Eukaryota > Metazoa > Chordata > Amphibia > Anura > Leptodactylidae > Leptodactylus > Leptodactylus fallax. The sequence goes on from CAMRHE010001326.1 coordinate 7,407, forward strand.
ATTATATAATTATTAGTAATAATATTATATATACTGTAGGAGGAGTATTTCGGGTATTATATAATTATTAGTAATATTATTCTATATACTGACATTACTTTTATTAGATACAGGAGGAGTATTCCAGGTATTATATAATTAGTAGTAAAATTATTCTATATACTGATATTACTATTATTAGATACAGGAGGAATATTCCAGGTATTATATAATTAGTAGTAATATTATTCTATATACTGATATTACTATTATTAGATACAGGATGAGTATTCCAGGTATTATATAATTAGTAGTAATATTATTCTATATACTGATATTACTATTATTAGATACGGGGAGTATTCCAGGTATTATATAATTAGTAGTAATATTATTCTATATACTGATATTACTATTATTAGATGTAGGAGGAGTATTCCAGATATTATATAATTGGTAGTAATATTACTCAATATACTGATATTACTATTATTAGATACAGGAGGAGAATTCCAGGTATTATAAAATTAGTAGTAATATTACTCTATATACTGATATTACTATTATTAGATGTGGGAGGAGTATTCCAGGTATTATATATTTAGTAGTAATATTATTCTATATACTGATATTACTATTATTAGATACAGGAGGAGTATTCTAGGTATTATATAATTAGTAGTAATATTATTCTATATACTGATATTACTATTATTAGATGTGGGAGATGTATTCCAGGTATTATATATTTAGTAGTAATATTATTCTATATACTGATATTACTATTATTAGATACAGGAGGAGAATTCTAGGTATTATATAATTAGTAGTAATATTATTCTAATACTGATATTACTATTATTAGATGTGGGAGATGTATTCCAGGTATTATATATTTAGTAGTAATATTATCTATATACTGATATTACTATTATTAGATGCAGGAGAGTATCAGGTATTATATAATTAGTAGTAATATTATTCTGTATACTGTTATTACTATTATTAGATACAGGATGAGTATTCCAGGTATTATATAATTAGTAGTAATATTATTCTATATACTGATATTACTATTATTAGATACAGGAGGAGTATTCCAGGTATTATATAATTAGTAGTAATATTATTCTATATACTGATATTACTATTAGATGCAGTAGGACTATTCCAGGTATTATATTATTATTAGTAATATTATTCTATATACTGTAGGAGGAGTATTCCGGGTATTATATAATTAATAGTAATATTATTCTATATACTGTTACTGTTATTTGATACAGGAGGAGAATTCCAGGTATTAAATAATTAGTAGTAATATTATTCTATATACTGATATTACTATTATTAGATGTAGGAGGAGTATTCCAGGTATTATATAATTAGTAGTAATATTATTCTATATACTGATATTACTATTATTAGATGTAGGAGGAGTATTCCAGGTATTATATAATTAGTAGTAATATTATTCAATATACTGTCATTACTATTATTAGATACTGCAGGAGTATACCAGGTATTATATAATTAGAAGTAATATTATTCTATATACTGTAGGAGGAGAATTCCAGGTATTATATAATTAGTAGTAATATTATTCTATATACTGTTAGTATTATTATTAGATACAGGAGGAGTATTCCAGGTATGATATAATTAGTAGTAATATTATTCTATATTATATACTATGTGTGATTATACATTTGAAAATACTAATATCTGACATTATGTATAGTATAATACTATGTGTGATTATTACACATCTGATAATACTTATACATTTCCCTGGTGGATTCTTTCTTCCCAGTGACTCATAATGTACATAATTCATTACCCATTTGTCTGCTCCTTTTTTCCTCTGTCCTGTCCAGTACAAGAGGGGTTAAAGTTGCAGACCCTCCTGCTGGGTGGTGAGGGGTGGGGGTGCTTTTTGGTTAATGTAATTTTCAGAACAGACCATCACATCTCCAAGTGATTATTGTGTGAGGAAGACCTGTCCATCCAAACCTACTGTACTGGACAGAGGAAGAGGATGACCCTGGAGGGTCAGAACAACCTTATATAGGAGCTGGAGCTGGACCTGACCCTGGAGGGTCAGAACAACCTTATATAGGAGCTGGAGCTGGACCTGACCCTGGAGGGTGAGAACAACCTTATATAGGAGCTGGAGCTGACCCTGGAGGGTGAGAGCGACCTTATATAGGAGCTGGACCTGACCCTGCAGGGAGAGCGTGACCTTATATAGGAGCTGGACCTGACCCTGGAGGGTGGAGACAACCTTATATAGGGCTGGAGCTGACCCTGGAGGGTGACTATAGGAGCTGGACCTGACCCTGCGGGAGAGCGCGACCTTATATAGGAGCTGGAGCTGACCCTCGTGGAGGGGGGGGACCTTATATAGGAGGTGGGCCTGACCCTGGAGGGTGAGAGCAACTTCATATAGGAGCAGGTCCTGACCCTGGTGGAGGACAGCAAAAATCCTGAGGGACTGGCCCTGTCCCAGGTGGAGGATGGTATTGCTGCAGGTGAACAGCAATATTATGAGGACCTAAACTTGAGCCTGGTGCAGGACATAAATGTTATATAGTAGCCAAGCCTGACCCGGGTGGATGACAGCAAATTTAATGCAGCGTTGGACCTGATTCTGGTGAAGTACAGTAGCATGAAAGGGGAATAATGCCTTGCCATAGTGGAGACCTGCAAAGTTCAAGAAAACTAGACTAGGACCTGGCCTTGGTGGAGGACCTCAAGGTTATGTAGGATTCAACCTGAATGGAGGACTGCAATGTTATAGTGAAGTAGGACCTAACCCTGGTGAAAAGTTCAGGTGTTAGAGGAGTAAGTTGTGACCTTGGTGAAGAGGAGCTGAACCTGGTGGTGGTAGAGGACTACATAAATATACCAGGACTTGGTCCCGGTGAAGGACAGCAGATGTATAGAGAAGCAATACCCGACCGTGAAGCAGAGGAGCAGAACCTGGCCCGAGTAGAGCCAATGGATCAGGATAGCCAACCCGGCCACTGGTCATAGTAGCCAAGAGGATTCAAGCCAAAAGCCCTCATGACATTGCAATCCAGTGATTATGAGTTACTTACCCGTCTCTGTCTTCTCCAATGTTCTGCCCCCAGCACAATTAAGACACAAGACTCTTCTCCACAAGGATCATGAAGAAGCTGTGACATGAGCCAAGGCTAGCTGGTGGAAAGTGAAGGTAACAAGGACATTGAGGTGAGCTCCATCTACAAAGTGGAGATTATATTTGGGTCCACAATTGCTGGCCCCATCACAGTCATTGACACTGATGTTCCCGGCCATCCACCATGATTAAAGCTATTGCCCTGTAACATGGACGGGGCTTTCTGCACTGACCTCTGGTACAACGAAAACCCAACAGACACATCCAGAGTGTTCCCTCATGACATGTAATAGAACTTGCCCTCAGGACAACTAGCCCTCTAGAATTGTCCTTCAAGACAGAGGCCTCCATCAAGAAGCAAACTTTCCAGCACGTCGTCTGCTTGCTGTGCACAGAAGAGAACAATTATTTTAGCTGTAAAACGTGGAGTAAGAGCCTCGGCCCCAGCTACGAACCCCACAAACGCTGCACCTCATTACAGTGCCAAACATCCCAAGAGAAGATCCTAGTTCTTCACCCAATGAGATCCTCAGGACACCATCTGCTCCTGCCCCAGAATGGAGTAAGTCCTTGCCCTCCTCCTCTGGACTCTGCATCCTGGTAACCCGCACTGCCTTCTCTTACTCTGTATGGGTAGTATATTTGTGGAGTTGCTGCACATCCAGACTATCCACAGTGTGAACTTGGTCCCACCAACCCTTCACGTTGTCCACTAAGTTGCCACTTACTCCGGTCACAACCAGGACTGATAAGCTGTATATCCAAAGCTTCATGGATCCCCTAGGCATGGCACAGGAGTCCGCGAGCCACCATGAACCCATAAGCTTTGGCATTGACCAGATCCTGAATAGCCCAGAACAGACAGCAGAGTTTTCGTATACCAGGGCAGAGGAGCCGGAGTGTCATGGAGCTGGTGGCTACTGTGCCATGTTTGGTCCAGCCAGTTCTTCCTACAGTCTCAACATGAGGATGGATGTCAGTATGAATGTCAATGTTCGACCAGCGGGGGTGATAAGGGTACCTGCTCACAGGCCTCTACCACAGGTGGCCCCAACACAAGGGGCCCCAACCCTCCCGACAGTGGCAAGAATGACAGGATTCTCTGCACTCACATTCCCATGGATGGAAAGCAGCAGACGGACCCCAAAAGAGAGGGTGACAGGTGAGGAGAAAAATGGGGCAAATAATATGTAGGGTGATGTATCCTGGTGTAGGGGGATTATACTGTGTGTGTATATAGAATATATTGTGGTGTTATCTCCTGGAGATGGGGGATTATACTGTGTGTATATATAGAATATATTGTGGTGTTATCTCCTGGAGATGGGGGATTATACGTGTGTGTATATATAGAATATATTGTGGTGTTATCTCCTGGAGATGGAGGATTATACTGTGTGTATATATAGATGGAGGATTATACTGTGTGTGTATATAGAATATATTGTGGTGTTATCTCCTGGAGATGGAGCATTATACAGTGTGTGTATATATAGATGGAGGATTATACTGTGTGTATATATAGATGGAGGATTATACTGTGTGTGTATATAGAATATATTGCGGTGTTATCTCCTGGAGATGGAGGATTATACTGTGTGTGTATATATAGAATATATTGTGGTGTTATCTCCTGGAGATGGAGGATTATACTGTGTGTATATATAGATGGAGGATTATACTGTGTGTGTATATAGAATATATTGTGGTGTTATCTCCTGGAGATGGGGGATTATACAGTGTGTGTATATATAGATGGAGGGTTATACTGTGTGTATATATAGATGGAGGATTATACTGTGTGTATATATAGAATATATTGTGGGGTTATCTCCTGGAGATGGAGGATTATACTGTGCGTATATATAGAATATATTGTGGTGTTATCTCCTGGAGATGGAGGATTATACTGTGTGTGTATATATAGAATATATTGTGGTGTTATCTCCTGGAGATGGGGTATTATACTGTGTGTATATATAGAATATATTGTGGTGTTATCTCCTGGAGATGGAGGATTATACTGTGTGTATATAGAATATATTGTGGTGTTATCTCCTGGAGATGGAGGATTATACTGTGGGTATATAGAATATATTGTGGTGTTATCTCCTGGAGATGGGGTATTATACTGTGTGTATATATAGAATATATTGTGGGGTTATCTCCTGGAGATGGAGGATTATACTGTGTGTGTATATATAGAATATATTGTGGTGTTATCTCCTGGAGATGGAGGATTATACTGTGTGTATATATAGATGGAGGATTATACTGTGTGTGTATATAGAATATATTGTGGTGTTATCTCCTGGAGATGGAGCATTATACAGTGTGTGTATATATAGATGGAGGATTATACTGTGTGTATATATAGATGGAGGATTATACTGTGTGTGTATATAGAATATATTGCGGTGTTATCTCCTGGAGATGGAGGATTATACTGTGTGTGTATATATAGAATATATTGTGGTGTTATCTCCTGGAGATGGAGGATTATACTGTGTGTATATATAGATGGAGGATTATACTGTGTGTGTATATAGAATATATTGTGGTGTTATCTCCTGGAGATGGGGGATTATACAGTGTGTGTATATATAGATGGAGGATTATACTGTGTGTATATATAGATGGAGGATTATACTGTGTGTATATATAGAATATATTGTGGGGTTATCTCCTGGAGATGGAGGATTATACTGTGCGTATATATAGAATATATTGTGGTGTTATCTCCTGGAGATGGAGGATTATACTGTGTGTGTATATATAGAATATATTGTGGTGTTATCTCCTGGAGATGGGGTATTATACTGTGTGTATATATAGAATATATTGTGGTGTTATCTCCTGGAGATGGAGGATTATACTGTGTGTATATAGAATATATTGTGGTGTTATCTCCTGGAGATGGAGGATTATACTGTGGGTATATAGAATATATTGTGGTGTTATCTCCTGGAGATGGGGTATTATACTGTGTGTATATATAGAATATATTGTGGGGTTATCTCCTGGAGATGGAGGATTATACTGTGTGTGTATATATAGAATATATTGTGGTGTTATCTCCTGGAGATGGAGGATTATACTGTGTGTGTATATAGAATATATTGTGGTGTTATCTCCTGGAGATGGAGGATTATACTGTGTTTATATATAGAATATATTGTGGTGTTATCTCCTGGAGATGGAGGATTATACTGTGTGTATATATAGAATATATTGTGGTGTTATCTCCTGGAGATGGAGGATTATACTGTGTGTATATATAGAATATATTGTGGTGTTATCTCCTGGAGATGGAGGATTATACTGTGTGTATATAGAATATATTGTGGTGTTATCTCCTGGAGATGGAGGATTATACTGTGTGTATATAGAATATATTGTGGTGTTATCTCCTGGAGATGGAGGATTATACTGTGTGTATATATAGATGGAGGATTATACTGTGTGTGTATATAGAATATATTGTGGTGTTATCTCCTGGAGATGGGGGATTATACAGTGTGTGTATATATAGATGGAGGATTATACTGTGTGTGTATATAGAATATATTGTGGTGTTATCTCCTGGAGATGGGGGATTATACAGTGTGTGTATATATAGAGGGAGGATTATACTGTGTGTATATATAGATGGAGGATTATACTGTGTGTATATATAGAATATATTGTGGGGTTATCTCCTGGAGATGGAGGATTATACTGTGTGTATATATAGAATATATTGTGGTGTTATCTCCTGGAGATGGAGGATTATACTGTGTGTGTATATAGAATATATTGTGGTGTTATCTCCTGGAGATGGAGGATTATACTGTGTGTATATATAGAATATATTGTGGTGTTATCTCCTGGAGATGGAGGATTATACTGTGTGTATATATAGATGGAGGATTATACTGTGTGTGTATATATAGAATATATTGTGGTGTTATCTCCTGGAGATGGGGTATTATACTGGGTGTATATATAGAATATATTGTGGTGTTATCTCCTGGAGATGGAGGATTATACTGTGTGTATATAGAATATATTGTGGTGTTATCTCCTGGAGATGGAGGATTATACTGTGTGTATATAGAATATATTGTGGTGTTATCTCCTGGAGATGGGGTATTATACTGTGTGTATATATAGAATATATTGTGGGGTTATCTCCTGGAGATGGAGGATTATACTGTGTGTATATATAGAATATATTGTGGTGTTATCTCCTGGAGATGGAGGATTATACTGTGTGTATATATAGAATATATTGTGGTGTTATCTCCTGGAGATGGAGGATTATACTGTGTGTATATATAGAATATATTGTGGTGTTATCTCCTGGAGATGGAGGATTATACTGTGTGTATATAGAATATATTGTGGTGTTATCTCCTGGAGATGGAGGATTATACTGTGTGTGTGTATAGAATATATTGTGGTGTTATCTCCTGGAGATGGAGGATTATACTGTGTGTATATATAGAATATATTGCGGTGTTATCTCCTGGAGATGGGGTATTATACTGTGTGTATATATAGAATATATTGTGGTGTTATCTCCTGGAGATGGAGGATTATACTGTGTGTGTATATATAGAATATATTGTGGTGTTATCTCCTGGAGATGGAGGATTATACTGTGTGTATATATAGATGGAGGATTATACTGTGTGTGTATATATAGAATATATTGTGGTGTTATCTCCTGGAGATTGAGGATTATACTGTGTGTGTATATAGAATATATTGTGGTGTTATCTCCTGGAGATGGAGGATTATACTGTGTGTGTATATAGAATATATTGTGGTGTTATCTCCTGGAGATGGGGGATTATACTGTGTTATATAGAATATATTGTGGTGTTATCTCCTGGAGATGGAGGATTATACTGTGTGTATATATAGATGGAGGATTGTAATGTGTGTATATATAGATGGAGGATTACACTGTGTGTATATATAGAATACATTGTGGTGTTATCTCCTGGAGATCGGGGATTATACAGTGTGTATATATAGAATATATTGTGGTGTTATCTCCAGAGATGGAGGATTATACTGTGTGTATATATAGAATATATTGTGGTGTTATCTCCTGGAGATGGAGGATTATACTGTGTGTGTATATAGATGGGGGATTATACAGTGTGTATATATAGAATATATTGTGGTGTTATCTCCTGGAGATGGAGGATTATACTGTGTGTGTATATAGATGGAGGATTATACTGTGTGTATATATAGAATATATTGTGGTGTTATCTCCTGGAGATGGAGGATTATACTGTGTGTGTATATAGATGGGGGATTATACAGTGTGTATATATAGAATATATTGTGGTGTTATCTCCTGGAGATGTAGGATTATACTGTGTGTGTATATAGATGGAGGATTATACTGTGTGTATATATAGAATATATTGTGGTGTTATCTCCTGGAGATGGAGGATTATACTGTGTGTGTATATAGAATATATTGTGGTGTTATCTCCTGGAGATGGAGGATTATACTGTGTGTGTATATAGAATATATTGTGGTGTTATCTCCTGGAGATGGAGGATTATACTGTGTGTATATATAGAATATATTGTGGTGTTATCTCCTGGAGATGGAGGATTATACTGTGTGTGTATATAGATGGAGGATTATACTGTGTGTGTATATAGATGGGGGATTATACAGTGTGTATATATAGAATATATTGTGGTGTTATCTCCTGGAGATGGAGGATTATACTGTGTGTGTATATACATGGAGGATTATACTGTGTGTATATATAGAATATATTGTGGTGTTATCTCCTGGAGATGGAGGATTATACTGTGTGTTATATAGAATATATTGTGGTGTTATCTCCTGGAGATGGAGGATTATACTGTGTGTATATATAGAATATATTGTGGTGTTATCTCCTGGAGATGGAGGATTATACTGTGTGTGTATATAGATGGAGGATTATACTGTGTGTGTATATAGATGGGGGATTATACAGTGTGTATATATAGAATATATTGTGGTGTTATCTCCTGGAGATGGAGGATTATACTGTGTGTGTATATAGATGGAGGATTATACTGTGTGTATATATAGAATATATTGTGGTGTTATCTCCTGGAGATGGAGGATTATACTGTGTGTATATAGAATATATTGTGGTGTTATCTCCTGGAGATGGAGGATTATACTGTGTGTATATATAGAATATATTGTGGTGTTATCTACTGGAGATGGAGGATTATACTGTGTGTATATATAGATGGAGGATTATACTGTGTGTGTATATATAGAATATATTGTGGTGTTATCTCCTGGAGATGGAGGATTATACTGTGTGTATATAGAATATATTGTGGTGTTATCTCCTGGAGATGGAGGATTATACTGTGTGTGTATATAGAATATATTGTGGTGTTATCTCCTGGAGATGGAGGATTATACTGTGTGTATATATAGATGGAGGATTGTACTGTGTGTATATATAGATGGAGGATTATACTGTGTGTATATATAGAATATATTGTGGTGTTATCTCCTGGAGATGGAGGATTATACTGTGTGTATATATAGATGGAGGATTGTACTCTGTGTATGTATAGATGGAGGATTATACTGTGTGTATATAGAACATATTGTGGTGTTTTCTCCTGGAGATGGAGGATTATACTGTGTGTATATAGAATATATTGTGGTGTTATCTCCTGGAGATGGAGGATTATACTGTGTGTATACATAGAATATATTGTGTTGTTATCTCCTGGAGATGGGGGATTATACTGTGTGTATATATAGAATATATTGTGGTGTTATCTCCTGGAGATGGGGGATTATACTGGGTGTATATATAGAATATTGTGGTGTTATCTCCTGGAGATGGGGGATTATACAGTTGTGTGTATATATAGAATATATTGTGGTGTTATCTCCTGGAGATGGAGGATTATACTGTGTATATATAGATGTTGGATTGTACTGTGTGTATGTATAGATGGAGGATTATACTGTGTGTGTATATATAGAATATATTGTGGTGTTATCTCCTGGAGATGGGGGATTATACTGTGTGTATATAGAATATATTGTGGTGTTATCTCCTGGAGATGGAGGATTATACTGTGTGTGTATATATAGAATATATTGTGGTGTTTTCTCCTGGTGATGGAGGATTATACTGTGTGTATATATAAATGGAGGATTATACTGTGTGTATGTATAGAATATATTGTGGTGTTATCTCCTGGAGATGGAGGATTATACTGTGTGTATATATAGATGGAGGATTATACTGTGTGTATATATAGAATATATTGTGGTGTTATCTCCTGGAGATGGAGGATTATACTGTGTGCATATAGAATATATTGTGGTGTTATCTCCTGGAGATGGGGGATTATACTGTGTGTGTATATATAGAATACATTGTGGTGTTATCTCCTGGAGTGGGGGATTATACAGTGTGTGTATATATAGATGGAGGATTATACTGTGTGTACATATAGAATATATTGTGGTGTTATCTCCTGGAGATGGGGGATTATACTGTGTGTATATATAGAATATATTGTGGTGTTATCTCCTGGAGATGGAGGATTATACTGTGTGTATATATAGATGGAGGATTATACTGTGTTTATATATAGAATATATTGTGGTGTTATCTCCTGGAGATGGAGGATTATACTGTGTGTGTATATATAGAATACATTGTGGTGTTATCTCCTGGAGATGGGGGATTATAGTGTGCGTATATATAGAATATATTGTGGTGTTATCACTTGGAGATGGAGGATTATACTGTGTGTGTATATATAGAATATATTGTGGTGTTATCTCCTGGAGATGGGGGATTATACAGTGTGTGTATATATAGTTGGAGGATTATACTGTGTGTATATATAGATGGAGGATTATACTGTGTGTATATATAGAATATATTGTGGGGTTATCTCCTGGAGATGGAGGATTATACTGTGTGTATATATAGAATATATTGTGGTGTTATCTCCTGGAGATGGAGGATTATACTGTGTGTATATATAGAATATATTGTGGTGTTATCTCCTGGAGATGGAGGATTATACTGTGTGTATATATAGAATAATGTGGTGTACTCCTGGAGATGGAGGATTATACTGTGTGTATATATAGATGGAGGATTAACGGGGAATATATTGTGGTGTTATCTCCTGGAGATGGAGGATTATACTGTGTTTATATATAGAATATATTGTGGTGTTATCTCCTGGAGATGGAGGATTATACTGTGTGTATATATAGATGGAGGATTATACTGTGTGTGTATATATAGAATATATTGTGGTGTTATCTCCTGGAGATGGGGGATTATACTGTGTGTATATATAGAATATATTGTGGTGTTATCTCCTGGAGATGGGGGATTATACTGTGTGTATATATAGAATATATTGTGGTGTTATCTCCTGGAGATGGGGGATTATACTGGGTGTATATATAGAATACATTGTGGTGTTATCTCCTGGAGATGGGGGATTATACAGTGTGTGTATATATAGAATATATTGTGGTGTTATCTCCTGGAGATGGAGGATTATACTGTGTGTATATATAGATGGAGGATTATACTGTGTGTATATATAGAATATATTGTGGTGTTATCTCCTGGAGATGGGGGATTATACTGTGCGTATATATAGAATATATTGTGGTGTTATCTCCTGGAGATGGGGGATTATACTGTGTGTATATATAGAATATATTGTGGTGTTATCTCCTGGAGATGGAGGATTATACTGTGTGTATATATAGAGTATATTGTGGTGTTATCTACTAGAGATGGAGGATTATACAGTGTGTATATATAGATGGAGGATTGTACTGTGTGTATATATAGATGGAGGATTATACTGTGTGTGTATATATAGAATATATTGTGGTGTTACCTCCTGGAGATGGGGGATTATACTGTGTGTATATATAGATGGAGGATTGTACTGTGTGTATATATAGATGGAGGATTGTACTGTGTGTATATATAGATGGAGGATTATACTGTGTGTGTATATATAGAATATATTGTGGTGTTACCTCCTGGAGATGGAGGATTATACTGTGTGTATATATAAATGGAGGATTATACTGTGTGTATATATAGAATATATTGTGGTGTTATCTCCTGGAGATGGAGGATTATACTGTGTGTCATATAGAATATATTGTGGTGTTATCTCCTGGAGATGGAGGATTATACTGTGTGTCATATAGAATATATTGTGGTGTTATCTCCTGGAGATGGAGGATTATACTGTGTGTATATATAGATGGAGGATTATACTGTGTGTATATATAGAATATATTGTGGTGTTATCTCCTGGAGATGGAGGATTATACTGTGTGTATATATAGAATATATTGTGGTGTTATCTCCTGGAGATGGAGGATTATACTGTGTGTATATAGATGGAGGATTATACTGTGTGTGTATATATAGAATATATTGTGGTGTTTTCTCCTGGTGATGGAGGATTATACTATGTGTATATATAAATGGAGGATTATACTGTGTGTATATATAGAATATATTGTGGTGTTATCTCCTGGAGATGGAGGATTATACTGTGTGTATATAGAATATATTGTGGTGTTATCTCCTGGAGATGGGGGATTATACTGTGTGTATATATAGAATATATTGTGGTGTTATCTCCTGGAGATGGAGGATTATACTGTGTGTATATATAGAATATATTGTGGTGTTACCTCCTGGAGATGTAGGATTATACTGTGTGTATATAGATGGAGGATTATACTTTGTGTGTATATATAGAATATATTGTGGTGTTTTCTCCTGGTGATGGAGGATTATACTGTGTGTATATATAGATGGAGGATTATACTGTGTGTATATATAGAATATATTGTGGTGTTATCTCCTGGAGATGGGGGATTATACTGTGTGTATATATAGAATATATTGTGGTGTTTTCTCCTGGTGATGGAGGATTATACTGTGTGTATATATAGATGGAGGATTATACTGTGTGTATATATAGAATATATTGTGGTGTTATCTCCTGGAGATGGGGGATTATACTGTGTGTATATATAGAATATATTGTGGTGTTATCTCCTGGAGATGGAGGATTATACTTGTGTGTATATAGAATATATTGTGGTGTTATCTCCTGGAGATGGGGGATTATACTGTGTGTATATATAGAATATATTGTGGTGTTATCACTTGGAGATGGAGGATTATACTGTGTGTGTATATATAGAATATATTGTGGTGTTATCTCCTGGAGATGGAGGATTATACTGTGTGCATATAGAATATATTGTGGTGTACCCTGGAGATGGGGGATTATACTGTGTGTGTATATATAGAATACATTGTGGTGTTATCTCCTGGAGATGGGGGATTATACTGTGTGAGTATATATAGAATACATTGTGGTGTTATCTCCTGGAGAAGGAGGATTATACTGTGTGTATATATAGAATATATTGTGGTGTTATCTCCTGGAGATGGGGGATTATACTGTGTATATAGAATATATTGTGGTGTTATCTCCTGGAGATGGAGGATTATACTGTGTGTATATATAGATGGAGGATTATACTGTGTGTATATATAGAATATATTGTGGTGTTATCTCCTGGAGATGGAGGATTATACTGTGTGTGTATATATAGAATACATTGTGGTGTTATCTCCTGGAGATGGGGGATTATACTGTCCGTATATATAGAATATATTGTGGTGTTATCACTTGGAGATGGAGGATTATACTGTGTGTGTATATATAGAATATATTGTGGTGTTATCTCCTGTAGATGGAGGATTATACTGTGTGTATATAGAATATATTGTGGTGTTATCTCCTGGAGATGGAGGATTATACTGTGTGTATATATAGAATATATTGTGGTGTTATCTACTGGAGATGGAGGATTATACTGTGTGTATATATAGATGGAGGATTATACTGTGTGTGTATATATAGAATATATTGTGGTGTTATCTCCTGGAGATGGAGGATTATACTGTGTGTATATATAGAATATATTGTGGTGTTATCTCCTGGAGATGGAGGATTATACTTTGTGTGTATATAGAATATATTGTGTTGTTATCTCCTGGAGATGGAGGATTATACTGTGTGTATATATAGATGGAGGATTGTACTGTGTGTATATATAGATGGAGGATTATACTGTGTGTATATATAGAATATATTGTGGTGTTATCTCCTGGAGATGGAGGATTATACTGTGTGTATATATAGATGGAGGATTGTACTCTGTGTATGTATAGATGGAGGATTATACTGTGTGTATATAGAACATATTGTGGTGTTTTCTCCTGGAGATGGAGGATTATACTGTGTGTATATAGAATATATTGTGGTGTTATCTCCTGGAGATGGAGGATTATACTGTGTGTATACATAGAATATATTGTGTTGTTATCTCCTGGAGATGGGGGATTATACTGTGTGTATATATAGAATATATTGTGGTGTTATCTCCTGGAGATGGGGGATTATACTGGGTGTATATATAGAATACATTGTGGTGTTATCTCCTGGAGATGGGGGATTATACAGTTTGTGTATATATAGAATATATTGTGGTGTTATCTCCTGGAGATGGAGGATTATACTGTGTATATATAGATGTTGGATTGTACTGTGTGTATGTATAGATAGAGGATTATACTGTGTGTGTATATATAGAATATATTGTGGTGTTATCTCCTGGAGATGGGGGATTATACTGTGTGTATATAGAATATATTGTGGTGTTATCTCCTGGAGATGGAGGATTATACTGTGTGTGTATATATAGAATATATTGTGGTGTTTTCTCCTGGTGATGGAGGATTATACTGTGTGTATATATAAATGGAGGATTATACTGTGTGTATATATAGAATATATTGTGGTGTTATCTCCTGGAGATGGAGGATTATACTGTGTGTATATATAGATGGAGGATTATACTGTGTGTATATATAGAATATATTGTGGTGTTATCTCCTGGAGATGGAGGATTATACTGTGTGCATATAGAATATATTGTGGTGTTATCTCCTGGAGATGGGGGATTATACTGTGTGTGTATATATAGAATACATTGTGGTGTTATCTCCTGGAGATGGGGGATTATACAGTGTGTGTATATATAGATGGAGGATTATACTGTGTGTACATATAGAATATATTGTGGTGTTATCTCCTGGAGATGGGGGATAATACTGTGTGTATATATAGAATATATTGTGGTGTTATCTCCTGGAGATGGAGGATTATACTGTGTGTATATATAGATGGAGGATTATACTGTGTTTATATATAGAATATATTGTGGTGTTATCTCCTGGAGATGGAGGATTATACTGTGTGTGTATATATAGAATACATTGTGGTGTTATCTCCTGGAGATGGGGGATTATACTGTGCGTATATATAGAATATATTGTGGTGTTATCACTTGGAGATGGAGGATTATACTGTGTGTGTATATATAGAATATATTGTGGTGTTATCTCCTGGAGATGGGGGATTATACAGTGTGTGTATATATAGATGGAGGATTATACTGTGTGTATATATAGATGGAGGATTATACTGTGTGTATATATAGAATATATTGTGGGGTTATCTCCTGGAGATGGAGGATTATACTGTGCGTATATATAGAATATATTGTGGTGTTATCTCCTGGAGATGGAGGATTATACTGTGTGTATATATAGAATATATTGTGGTGTTATCTCCTGGAGATGGAGGATTATACTGTGTATATATAGAATATATTGTGGTGTTATCTCCTGGAGATGGAGGATTATACTGTGTGTGTATATATAGAATACATTGTGGTGTTATCTCCTGGAGATGGAGGATTATACTGTGTGTATATTTAGAATATATTGTGGTGTTATCTCCTGGAGATGGAGGATTATACTGTGTGTATATATAGATGGAGGATTATACTGTGTGTGTATATATAGAATATATTGTGGTGTTATCTCCTGGAGATGGGGTATTATACTGTGTGTATATATAGAATATATTGTGGTGTTATCTCCTGGAGATGGGGGATTATACTGTGTGTATATATAGAATATATTGTGGTGTTATCTCCTGGAGATGGGGGATTATACTGGGTGTATATATAGAATACATTGTGGTGTTATCTCCTGGAGATGGGGGATTATACAGTGTGTGTATATATAGAATATATTGTGGTGTTATCTCCTGGAGATGGAGGATTATACTGTGTGTATATATAGATGTTGGATTGTACTGTGTGTATGTATAGATGGAGGATTATACTGTGTGTGTATATATAGAATATATTGTGGTGTTATCTCCTGGAGATGGGGGATTATACTGTGTGTATATAGAATATATTGTGGTGTTATCTCCTGGAGATGGAGGATTATACTGTGTGTGTATATATAGAATATATTGTGGTGTTTTCTCCTGGTGATGGAGGATTATACTGTGTGTATATATAAATGGAGGATTATACTGTGTGTATATATAGAATATATTGTGGTGTTATCTCCTGGAGATGGAGGATTATACTGTGTGTATATATAGATGGAGGATTATACTGTGTGTATATATAGAATATATTGTGGTGTTATCTCCTGGAGATGGCGGATTATACTGTGTGCATATAGAATATATTGTGGTGTTATCTCCTGGAGATGGGGGATTATACTGTGTGTGTATATATAGAATACATTGTGGTGTTATCTCCTGGAGATGGGGGATTATACAGTGTGTGTATATATAGATGGAGGATTATACTGTGTGTACATATAGAATATATTGTGGTGTTATCTCCTGGAGATGGAGGATTATACTGTGTGTATATATAGATGGAGGATTATACTGTGTTTATATATAGAATATATTGTGGTGTTATCTCCTGGAGATGGAGGATTATACTGTGTGTGTATATATAGAATACATTGTGGTGTTATCTCCTGGAGATGGGGGATTATACTGTGCGTATATATAGAATATATTGTGGTGTTATCACTTGGAGATGGAGGATTATACTGTGTGTGTATATATAGAATATATTGTGGTGTTATCTCCTGGAGATGGAGGATTATACTGTGTGTATATATAGAATATATTGTGGTGTTATCTCCTGGAGATGGAGGAGTATACTGTGTGTATATAGAATATATTGTGGTGTTATCTCCTGGAGATGGAGGATTATACTGTGTGTATATATAGAATATATTGTGGTGTTATCTCCTGGAGATGGAGGATTATACTGTGTGTATATATAGATGGAGGATTATACTGTGTGTGTATATATAGAATATATTGTGGTGTTATCTCCTGGAGATGGAGGATTACACTGTGTGGATATAGAATATATTGTGTTGTTATCTACTGGAGATAGAGAATTATACTGTGTGTATAGAATATATTGTGGTGTTATCTCCTGGAGATGGAGGATTATACTGTGTGTGTATATATAGATGGAGGATTATACTATGTATATATAGAATATATTGATTGCCCTGCCCGAGATGGGGGATTATACTGTGTGTGTATATAGAATATATTGTGGTGTTATATCCTGGAGATGGGGGATTATACAGTGTGTGTATATATAGAATATATTGTGGTGTTATCTCCTGGAGATGGAGGATTATACTGTGTGTATATATAGATGGAGGATTATACTGTGTGTATATATAGAATATATTGTGGTGTTATCTCCTGGAGATGGGGGATTATACTGTGTGTATATATAGAATATATTGTGGTGTTATCTCCGGAGATGGAGGATTATACTGTGTGTATATATAGAGTATATTGTGGTGTTATCTACTAGAGATGGAGGATTATACAGTGTGTATATATAGATGGAGGATTGTACTGTGTGTATATATAGATGGAGGATTATACTGTGTGTGTATATATAGAATATATTGTGGTGTTACCTCCTGGAGATGGGGGATTATACTGTGTGTATATATAGATGGAGGATTGTACTGTGTGTATATATAGATGGAGGATTGTACTGTGTGTATATATAGATGGAGGATTATACTGTGTGTGTATACATAGAATATATTGTGGTGTTACCTCCTGGAGATGGAGGATTATACTGTGTGTATATAGATGGAGGATTATACTGTGTGTGTATATATAGAATATATTGTGGTGTTTTCTCCTGGTGATGGAGGATTATACTGTGTGTATATATAAATGGAGGATTATACTGTGTGTATATATAGAATATATTGTGGTGTTATCTCCTGGAGATGGAGGATTATACTGTGTGCATATAGAATATATTGTGGTGTTATCTCCTGGAGATGGAGGATTATACAGTGTGTGCATATAGAATATATTGTGGTGTTATCTCCTGGAGATGGAGGATTATACTGTGTGTATATATAGATGGAGGATTATACTGTGTGTATATATAGAATATATTTTGGTGTTATCTCCTGGAGATGGAGGATTATACTGTGTGTATATATAGAATATATTGTGGTGTTATCTCCTGGAGATGGAGGATTATACTGTGTGTATATAGATGGAGGATTATACTGTGTGTGTATATATAGAATATATTGTGGTGTTATCTCCTGGTGATGGAGGATTATACTGTGTGTATATATAAATGGAGGATTATACTGTGTGTATATATAGAATATATTGTGGTGTTATCTCCTGGAGATGGAGGATTATACTGTGTGTTATATAGAATATATTGTGGTGTTATCTCCTGGAGATGGGGGATTATACTGTGTGTATATATAGAATATATTGTGGTGTTATCTCCTGGAGATGGAGGATTATACTGTGTGTATATATAGAATATATTGTGGTGTTACCTCCTGGAGATGTAGGATTATACTGTGTGTATATAGATGGAGGATTATACTGTCTGTGTATATATAGAATATATTGTGGTGTTTTCTCCTGGTGATGGAGGATTATACTGTGTGTATATATAGATGGAGGATTATACTGTGTGTATATATAGAATATATTGTGGTGTTATCTCCTGGAGATGGGGGATTATACTGTGTGTATATATAGAATATATTGTGGTGTTTTCTCCTGGTGATGGAGGATTATACTATGTGTATATATAAATGGAGGATTATACTGTGTGTATATATAGAATATATTGTGGTGTTATCTCCTGGAGATGGGGGATTATACTGTGTGTATATATAGAATATATTGTGGTGTTATCTCCTGGAGATGGAGGATTATACTTTGTGTATATAGAATATATTGTGGTGTTATCTCCTGGAGATGGGGGATTATACTGTGTGTATATATAGAATATATTATGGTGTTATCACTTGGAGATGGAGGATTATACTGTGTGTGTATATATAGAATATATTGTGGTGTTATCTCCTGGAGATGGAGGATTATACTGTGTGCATATAGAATATATTGTGGTGTTATCTCCTGGAGATGGGGGATTATACTGTGTGTGTATATATAGAATACATTGTGGTGTTATCTCCTGGAGATGGGGGATTATACTGTGTGAGTATATATAGAATACATGTGGTGTTATCTCCTGGAGATGGAGGATTATACTGTGTGTATATATAGAATATATTGTGGTGTTATCTCCTGGAGATGGGGGATTATACGTGTGTATATAGAATATATTGTGGTGTTATCTCCTGGAGATGGAGGATTATACTGTGTGTATATATAGATGGAGGATTATACTGTGTGTATATATAGAATATATTGTGGTGTTATCTCCTGGAGATGGAGGATTATACTGTGTGTGTATATATAGAATACATTGTGGTGTTATCTCCTGGAGATGGGGGATTATACTGTGCGTATATATAGAATATATTGTGGTGTTATCACTTGGAGATGGAGGATTATACTGTGTGTGTATATATAGAATATATTGTGGTGTTATCTCCTGGAGATGGAGGATTATACTGTGTGTATATATAGAATATATTGTGGTGTTATCTCCTGGAGATGGAGGATTATACTGTGTGTATATAGAATATATTGTAGTGTTATCTCCTGGAGATGGAGGATTATACTGTGTGTATATATAGAATATATTGTGGTGTTATCTCCTGGAGATGGAGGATTATACTGTGTGGATATAGAATATATTGTGGTGTTATCTACTGGAGATAGAGAATTATACTGTGTGTATAGAATATATTGTGGTGTTATCTCCTGGAGATGGAGGATTATACTGTGTGTGTATATATAGATGGAGGATTATACTGTGTGTATATATAGAATATATTGATTTGTTTTCTCCTGGAGATGGGGGATTATACTGTGTGTGTATATAGAATATATTGTGGTGTTATCTCCTGGAGATGGAGGATTATACATTGTGTATATATAGAATATATTGTGGTGTTATCTCCTGGAGATGGAGGATTATACTGTGTGTGTATATATAGAATATATTGTGGTGTTATCTCCTGGAGATGGAGGATTATACTGTGTGTATATATAGAATATATTGTGGTGTTATCTCCTGGAGATGGAGGATTATACTGTGTGTATATAGAATATATTGTAGTGTTATCTCCTGGAGATGGAGGATTATACATGTGTGTATATATAGAATATATTGTGGTGTTATCTCCTGGAGATGGAGGATTATACTGTGTGTATATATAGATGGAGGATTGTACTGTGTGTGATATAGAATATATTGTGGTGTTATCTACTGGAGATAGAGAATTATACTGTGTGTATAGAATATATTGTGGTGTTATCTCCTGGAGATGGAGGATTATACTGTGTGTGTATATATAGATGGAGGATTATACTGTGTGTATATATAGAATATATTGATGTGTTTTCTCCTGGAGATGGGGGATTATACTGTGTGTGTATATAGAATATATTGTGGTGTTATCTCCTGGAGATGGGGGATTATACGTGTGTGTATATATAGAATATATTGTGGTGTTATCTCCTGGAGATGGAGGATTATACTGTGTGTATATATAGAATATATTGTGGTGTTATCTCCTGGAGATGGAGGATTATACTGTGTGTATATATAGAATATATTGTGGTGTTATCTCCTGGAGATGGAGGATTATACTGTGTGTATATATAGAATATATTGTGGTGTTATCTCCTGGAGATGGAGGATTATACTGTGTGTTATATATAGATGGAGGATTTTAATGTGTGTATATATAGATGGAGGATTATACTGTGTGTATATATAGAATACATTGTGGTGTTATCTCCTGGAGATGGAGGATTATACTGTGTGTGTATATAGATGGAGGATTATACTGTGTGTATATATAGAATATATTGTGGTGTTATCTCCTGGAGATGGAGGATTATACTGTGTGTGTATATAGATGGAGGATTATACTGTGTGTATATATAGAATATATTGTGGTGTTATCTCCTGGAGATGGAGGATTATACTGTGTGTGTATATAGATGGAGGATTATACTGTGTGTATATATAGAATATATTGTGGTGTTATCTCCTGGAGATGGAGGATTATACTGTGTGTATATATAGATGGAGGATTATACTGTGTGTATATATAGAATATATTGTGGTGTTATCTCCTGGAGATGGAGGATTATACTGAGTGTATATATAGATGTTGGATTGTACTGTGTGTATGTATAGATGGAGGATTATACTGTGTGTGTATATATAGAATATATTGTGGTGTTATCTCCTGGAGATGGAGGATTATACTGTGTGTATATAGAATATATTGTGGTGTTATCTCCTGGAGATGGAGGATTATACTGTGTGTATATATAGAATATATTGTGGTGTTATCTACTGGAGATGGAGGATTATACTGTGTGTATATATAGATGGAGGATTATACTGTGTGTATATAGAATATATTGTAGTGTTATCTCCTGGAGATGGAGGATTATACTGTGTGTATATAGAATATATTGTGGTGTTTTCTCCTGGAGATGGAGGATTATACTGTGTGTATATATAGATGGAGGATTATACTGTGTGTATATAGAATATATTGTGGTGTTATCTCCTGGAGATGGGGGATTATACTGTGTGTTTATATATATATATATATATATATATATATATATATATATATATATGAATATATATGAATATATAGTGGTGTTATCTCCTGGAGTTGGGGGATTATATGATCTATATAGAAATATTAACCTGACTTTTGCTTATTTACCATATTGACCCTGTGCCACCTTCCATGACTTCTGCTTTTGTACAGTATTGACCCTGTGCCACCTTCCATGTCTTCTGCTTTTGTACAGTATTGACCCTGTGCCACCTTCCCTTTCTTCTGCTTTTGTACAGTATTGACCCTGTGCCACCTTCCCTGTCTTCTGCTTTTGTACAGTATTGACCCTGTGCCACCTTCCCTTTCTTCTGCTTTTGTACAGTATTGACCCTGTGCCACCTTCCCTGTCTTCTGCTTTTGTACAGTATTGACCCTGTGCCACCTTCCCTGTCTTCTGCTTTTGTACAGTATTGACCCTGTGCCACCTTCCCTGTCTTCTGCTTTTGTACAGTATTGACCCTGTGCCACCTTCCCTGTCTTCTGCTTTTGTACAGTATTGACCCTGTGCCACCTTCCCTGTCTTCTGCTTTTGTACAGTATTGACCCTGTGCCACCTTCCCTGTCTTCTGCTTTTGTACAGTATTGACCCTGTGCCACCTTCCCTGTCTTCTGCTTTTGTACAGTATTGACCCTGTGCCACCTTCCCTGTCTTCTGCTTTTGTACAGTATTGACCCTGTGCCACCTTCCCTGTCTTCTGCTTTTGTACAGTATTGACCCTGTGCCACCTTCCCTGTCTTCTGCTTTTGTACAGTATTGACCCTGTGCCACCTTCCCTGTCTTCTGCTTTTGTACAGTATTGACCCTGTGCCACCTTCCCTGTCTTCTGCTTTTGTACAGTATTGACCCTGTGCCACCTTCCCTGTCTTCTGCTTTTGTACAGTATTGACCCTGTGCCACCTTCCATTTCTTCTGCTTTTGTACAGTATTGACCCTGTGCCACCTTCCATGTCTTCTGCTTTTGTACAGTATTGACCCTGTGCCACCTTCCCTGTCTTCTGCTTTTGTACAGTATTGACCCTGTGCCACCTTCCCTGTCTTCTGCTTTTGTACAGTATTGACCCTGTGCCACCTTCCCTGTCTTCTGCTTTTGTACAGTATTGACCCTGTGCCACCTTCCCTGTCTTCTGCTTTTGTACAGTATTGACCCTGTGCCACCTTCCCTGTCTTCTGCTTTTGTACAGTATTGACCCTGTGCCACCTTCCCTGACTTCTGCTTTTGTACAGCATTGACTCTGTGCCACCTTCCCTGACTTCTGCTTTTGTACAGTATTGACCCTGTGCCACCTTCCCTGACTTCTGCTCTTTGTACAGTATTGACTCTGTGCCACCTTTCCTGACTTCTGCTTTTGTACAGTATTGACCCTGTGCCACCTTCCCTGACTTCTGCTCTTTGTACAGTATTGACTCTGTGCCACCTTCCCTGACTTCTGCTTTTGTACAGTATTGACCCTGTGCCACCTTCCCTGACTTCTGCTTTTGTACAACATTGACTCTGTGCCACCTTCCCTGACTTCTGCTTTTGTACAGTATTGACCCTGTGCCACCTTCCATGTCTTCTGCTTTTGTACAGTATTGACCCTGTGTCACCTTCCCTGACTTCTGCTTTTGTACAGTATTGACCCTGTGCCACCTTCCCTGACTTCTGCTTTTGTACAGTATTGACCCTGTGCCACCTTCCCTGACTTCTGCTTTTGTACAACATTGACTCTGTGCCACCTTCCCTGACTTCTGCTTTTGTACAGTATTGACCCTGTGCCACCTTCCATGTCTTCTGCTTTTGTACAGTATTGACCCTGTGCCACCTTCCCTGTCTTCTACTTTTGTACAGTATTGACCCTGTGCCACCTTCCCTGACTTCTGCTTTTGTACAGTATTGACCCTGTGCCACCTTCCCTGACTTCTGCTTTTGTACAACATTGACTCTGTGCCACCTTTCCTGACTTCTGCTTTTGTACAGTATTGACCCTGTGCCACCTTCCCTGACTTCTGCTCTTTGTACAGTATTGACTCTGTGCCACCTTCCCTGACTTCTGCTTTTGTACAGTATTGACCCTGTGCCACCTTCCCTGACTTCTGCTCTTTGTACAGTATTGACTCTGTGCCACCTTCCCTGACTTCTGCTTTTGTACAGTATTGACCCTGTGCCACCTTCCCTGACTTCTGCTTTTGTACAACATTGACTCTGTGCCACCTTCCCTGACTTCTGCTTTTGTACAGTATTGACCCTGTGCCACCTTCCATGTCTTCTGCTTTTGTACAGTATTGACCCTGTGTCACCTTCCCTGACTTCTGCTTTTGTACAGTATTGACCCTGTGCCACCTTCCCTGACTTCTGCTTTTGTACAGTATTGACCCTGTGCCACCTTCCCTGACTTCTGCTTTTGTACAACATTGACTCTG
This sequence comes from Leptodactylus fallax, assembly GCA_947044405.1. Taxonomy (NCBI): domain Eukaryota; kingdom Metazoa; phylum Chordata; class Amphibia; order Anura; family Leptodactylidae; genus Leptodactylus; species Leptodactylus fallax. The sequence continues at coordinate 32,026 of CAMRHE010001326.1, forward strand.
TGCCACCTTCCCTGACTTCTGCTTTTGTACAGTATTGACCCTGTGCCACCTTCCATGTCTTCTGCTTTTGTACAGTATTGACCCTGTGCCACCTTCCCTGTCTTCTACTTTTGTACAGTATTGACCCTGTGCCACCTTCCCTGACTTCTGCTTTTGTACAGTATTGACCCTGTGCCACCTTCCCTGACTTCTGCTTTTGTACAACATTGACTCTGTGCCACCTTTCCTGACTTCTGCTTTTGTACAGTATTGACCCTGTGCCACCTTCCCTGACTTCTGCTCTTTGTACAGTATTGACCCTGTGCCACCTTCCCTGACTTCTGCTTTTGTACAGTATTGACCCTGTGCCACCTTCCCTGACTTCTGCTCTTTGTACAGTATTGACCCTGTGCCACCTTCCCTGTCTTCTGCTTTTGTACAGTATTGACCCTGTGCCACCTTCCCTGACTTCTGCTTTTGTACAGCATTGACCCTGTGCCACCTTCCCTGACTTCTGCTTTTGTACAGTATTGACCCTGTGCCACCTTCCATGTCTTCTGCTTTTGTACAGTATTGACCCTGTGCCACCTTCCCTGTCTTCTGCTTTTGTACAGTATTGACCCTGTGCCACCTTCCCTGACTTCTGCTTTTGTACAGTATTGACCCTGTGCCACCTTCCCTGACTTCTGCTTTTGTACAACATTGACTCTGTGCCACCTTCCCTGACTTCTGCTTTTGTACAGTATTGACCCTGTGCCACCTTCCATGTCTTCTGCTTTTGTACAGTATTGACCCTGTGCCACCTTCCCTGTCTTCTACTTTTGTACAGTATTGACCCTGTGCCACCTTCCCTGACTTCTGCTTTTGTACAGTATTGACCCTGTGCCACCTTCCCTGACTTCTGCTTTTGTACAGTATTCACCCTGTGCCACCTTCCATGTCTTCTGCTTTTGTACAGTATTGACCCTGTGCCACCTTCCCTGTCTTCTGCTTTTGTACAGTATTCACCCTGTGCCACCTTCCATGTCTTCTGCTTTTGTACAGTATTGACCCTGTGCCACCTTCCCTGTCTTCTGCTTTTGTACAGTATTGACCCTGTGCCACCTTCCCTGTCTTCTGCTTTTGTACAGTATTGACCCTGTGCCACCTTCCCTGACTTCTGCTTTTGTACAGTATTGACCCTGTGCCACCTTCCCTGTCTTCTGCTTTTGTACAGTATTGACCCTGTGCCACCTTCCATGTCTTCTGCTTTTGTACAGTATTGACCCTGTGCCACCTTCCCTGACTTCTGCTTTTGTACAGTATTGACCCTGTGCCACCTTCCATGTCTTCTGCTTTTGTACAGTATTGACCCTGTGCCACCTTCCCTGACTTCTGCTTTTGTACAGTATTGACCCTGTGCCACCTTCCCTGTCTTCTGCTTTTGTACAGTATTGACCCTGTGCCACCTTCCCTGTCTTCTGCTTTTGTACAGTATTGACCCTGTGCCACCTTCCCTGTCTTCTGCTTTTGTACAGTATTGACCCTGTGCCACCTTCCCTGTCTTCTGCTTTTGTACAGTATTGACCCTGTGCCACCTTCCATTTCTTCTGCTTTTGTACAGTATTGACCCTGTGCCACCTTCCATGTCTTCTGCTTTTGTACAGTATTGACCCTGTGCCACCTTCCATGTCTTCTGCTTTTGTACAGTATTGACCCTGTGCCACCTTCCCTGTCTTCTGCTTTTGTACAGTATTGACCCTGTGCCACCTTCCCTGTCTTCTGCTTTTGTACAGTATTGACCCTGTGCCACCTTCCCTGTCTTCTGCTTTTGTACAGTATTGACCCTGTGCCACCTTCCCTGTCTTCTGCTTTTGTACAGTATTGACCCTGTGCCACCTTCCCTGACTTCTGCTTTTGTACAACATTGACTCTGTGCCACCTTCCCTGACTTCTGCTTTTGTACAGTATTGACCCTGTGCCACCTTCCCTGACTTCTGCTCTTTGTACAGTATTGACTCTGTGCCACCTTTCCTGACTTCTGCTTTTGTACAGTATTGACCCTGTGCCACCTTCCCTGACTTCTGCTCTTTGTACAGTATTGACTCTGTGCCACCTTCCCTGACTTCTGCTTTTGTACAGTATTGACCCTGTGCCACCTTCCCTGACTTCTGCTTTTGTACAACATTGACTCTGTGCCACCTTACCTGACTTCTGCTTTTGTACAGTATTGACCCTGTGCCACCTTCCATGTCTTCTGCTTTTGTACAGTATTGACCCTGTGCCACCTTCCCTGACTTCTGCTTTTGTACAGTATTGACCCTGTGCCACCTTCCCTGACTTCTGCTTTTGTACAGTATTGACCCTGTGCCACCTTCCCTGACTTCTGCTTTTGTACAACATTGACTCTGTGCCACCTTCCCTGACTTCTGCTTTTGTACAGTATTGACCCTGTGCCACCTTCCATGTCTTCTGCTTTTGTACAGTATTGACCCTGTGCCACCTTCCCTGTCTTCTGCTTTTGTACAGTATTGACCCTGTGCCACCTTCCCTGACTTCTGCTTTTGTACAGTATTGACCCTGTGCCACCTTCCCTGACTTCTGCTTTTGTACAGTATTCACCCTGTGCCACCTTCCATGTCTTCTGCTTTTGTACACTATTGACCCTGTGCCACCTTCCCTGTCTTCTGCTTTTGTACAATATTGACCCTGTGCCACCTTCCATGTCTTCTGCTTTTGTACAGTATTGACCCTGTGCCACCTTCCCTGTCTTCTGCTTTTGTACAGTATTGACCCTGTGCCACCTTCCCTGTCTTCTGCTTTTGTACAGTATTGACCCTGTGCCACCTTCCCTGTCTTCTGCTTTTGTACAGTATTGACCCTGTGCCACCTTCCCTGACTTCTGCTTTTGTACAGTATTCACCCTGTGCCACCTTCCATGTCTTCTGCTTTTGTACAGTATTCACCCTGTGCCACCTTCCCTGTCTTCTGCTTTTGTACAGTATTCACCCTGTGCCACCTTCCATGTCTTCTGCTTTTGTACAGTATTCACCCTGTGCCACCTTCCATGTCTTCTGCTTTTGTACAGTATTGACCCTGTGCCACCTTCCCTGTCTTCTACTTTTGTACAGTATTGACCCTGTGCCACCTTCCCTGACTTCTGCTTATTTACCATATTGACCCTGTGTCATCTTACTTGACCTCTGTGATTAACAAACCTGACCTGTCCTGACCTTAGCTTGTCCTTGAGCCATGTCCCTCCATGTCCCTTTGGTGCCTTGCACCTGTCTTGTTGAGCTGCCACTCAACTGGCACCACTACTGAGATCTGTTGGTTCCCTGCATTGAAGACTAGACACCTATGAGAGTAAAAACCAGGAGACCACTTAGACAACACCCTCAGGAGAAGCTCTAAGATCAAATCAGTTTAGTGGCTCCTAACTGTAATATGTACTATAATTCTCTTTTTTATCCTACCCTTAACCTATCTCTAAATATAACCCTAAAACCCAAATCCTAACTCTAACCTGCACTCCTATGCAGCTAATCCTAACTACAAGTCTAAGACTAAGTGTAATCCTCACTATAATTTATCCTTAATCCTGTCTCTGAGCCTTGGACGTGGACATGACAGACCACTAAACCCTAAACCTATTGCCCTAATTCTAAGTTTGCTCTTCCCCTGTCGTGTAATTTGTTGTCGAGAACGTCCTTTTCTTCTCTGGTCCTTCATCTTGTTGGCTGTGCATCTTGTCCTTCATCATAAATCTTTTTTTATCTCAGCTGCCCTTCCGGCCTTCTCTATGTCTCGTCGGATTGGTCATCCCTATCAGAATCGTACACCCCCAAAGAGGAAGAAACCTCGAACTTCATTTAGCCGTCTACAGATCTGTGAGCTGGAGAAAAGATTCCACCGGCAGAAGTACTTGGCATCTGCGGAAAGAGCCACGCTGGCCAAATCCCTGCGAATGAGCGACTCTCAAGTCAAAACATGGTTTCAGAACCGCAGGACCAAGTGGAGGTGAGCTGACCAGATTGGTTCAGGCTGTAGGAGATTATTCACTGGTCTTCATGAACTCGTAGAGACAAATCCAGAGACTTGGATGAAGGTTGGCTCCATAGTAGTGACTGACCCTCTCCAGGACTGACTCCATTCACCGATTCCCATGTTGTTAACCACATATAAAAGTCCATTCACGTCATGATTTGGGGTCGGTACAGAAAATGGTTGGTGAGCCTCATCTAGGTTGCTACCTCTTGGAGTGGTCCCAGTGTTGGCCATAAGGGTCAAGAGACACTGGTATGGAGCAGCAGGGGTCAGGTAGAGAATAGTCCAGGTACAGACCAAGGTCTGGGCAGGCACTGTTCATGAGTAGTCCAGGAACTGACTGATAGTCAGGGTGGGCTGCACAGACATGGTGGTTAAAGGGGTTATCCAGGATTAAGGTTTTATGGCCTGTATAGTGGCTGGATACAGCCATTGACTTTATTGGGGGCTGAGCTGCAGTGACTGATCTGACTGCTATACAGGGGACACAGCTTTCTGCTTTCAGCCCTATATTGTGTATAGGACACGTGTAGGAAGTGGCTCAGTACAACTGGTTGGTCCGGAGGGCAGCTGTTGGTCCCCCACCGATCAGGTACAGTGCCTTGCGAAAGTATTCGGCCCCCGTGAACTTTTCAACCTTTTGCCACATTTCAGGCTTCAAACATAAAGATATAAAATTTAAATTTTTTGGTGAAGAATCAACAACAAGTGGGACACAATCGTGAAGTGGAACGAAATTTATTGGTTATTTTAAACTTTTGTAAAAAATAAAAAACTGAAAAGTGGGGCGTGCAATATTATTCGGCCCCTTTACTTTCAGTGCAGCAAACTCAGTGCAGAAGTTCAGTGAGGATCTCTGAATGATCCAATGTTGTCCTAAATGACTGATGACGATAAATATAATCCACCTGTGTGTACAAGTCTCCGTATAAATGCACCTGCTCTGTGATAGGCTCAGGGTTCTGTTTAAAGCGCAGAGAGCATCATGAAGACCAAGGAACACACCAGGCAGGTCCGTGATACTGTTGTGGAGAAGTTTAAAGCCGGATTTGGATACAAAAAGATTTCCCAAACTTTAAACATCCCAAGGAGCGCTGTGCAAGCGATCATATTGAAATGGAAGGAGTATCAGACCACTGCAAATCTACCAAGACCCGGCCGTCCCTCTAAACTTTCATCTCAAACAAGGAGAAGACTGATCAGAGATGCAGCCAAGAGGCCCATGATCACTCTGGATGACCTGCAGAGATCTACAGCTGAGGTGGGAGAGTCTGTCCATAGGACAACAATCAGTCGTACACTGCACAAATCTGGCCTTTATGGAAGAGTGGCAAGAAGAAAGCCATTGCTCAAAGATATCCATAAAAAGTCACCTGGGAGACACCAAACATGTGGAAGAAGGTGCTCTGCTCAGATGGAACCAAAATCCACCTTTTTGGCCACAATGCAAAACGATATGTTTGGCGTAAAAGCAGCACAGCTCATCCCCCTGAACACACCATCCCCACTGTCACACATTGTGGGGGCAGCATCATGGTTTGGGCCTCCTTTTCTTCAGCAGGGACAGGGAAGATGGTTAAAATTGATGGGAAGATGGATGGAGCCAAATACAGGACCATTCTGGAAGAAAACCTGTTGGAGTCTGCAAAAGACCTGAGACTGGGACGGAGATTTATCTTCCAACAAGACAATGATCCCAAACATAAAGCCAAATCTACAATGGAATGGTTCCCAAATAAACGTATCCAGGTGTTAGAATGGCCAAGTCAAAGTCCAGACCTGAATCCAATCGAGAATCTGTGGAAAGAGCTGAAAACTGCTGTTCACAAACGCTCTCCATCCAACCTCACTGAGCTCCGGCTGTTTTCCAAGGAAGAATGGGCAAGAACTGATAGAGACAACCCCAAGCGACTTGTAGCTGTAATCGCAGCAAAAGGGGGCGCTACAAAGTATTAACTTTATAAGGGGGCTAATAATTTGGCACGCCCCACTTTTCAGTTGTTTATTTTTTACAAAAGTTTAAAATATCCAATAAATTTCGTTCCACTTCACGATTGTGTCCCACTTGTTGTTGATTCTTCACCAAAAAATTACAATTTTATATCCTTATGTTTGAAGCCTGAAATGTGGCAAAAGGTTGAAAAGTTCAAGGGGGCCGAATACTGTCGCAAGGCACTGTATGTATGGCTAGTCCTGAGTATAGGCCATAAAAAGCTTAACCTCGGGCAACCCCTTTAAGAACAAGCCAAGGTCAGATACAGGTGAAAAGTAGAATGAAATGGTAGACAGGGACATAATCGGGTAACAATATGAGGGGAGGGGGGTCAAGACACAGGTCAAGCTAGCTAATATGAACCTTTGCTCTGGCGTCCTGCTGTGTGCATGACAGGAATATATAAACTGGGCAGGCTGGGATTGTAATAGTGGGTGTGTGCTGGCACTTTAAGATACATCAAAAACCATTGAGAAGACGAGAGGTGAGCATGGCAGGGTGGAAGGGGCAGAGTGCGGTAGACAGAGTAAGGACCTGGTGGGGCAGAGTGCGGTAGACAGAGTAAGCAACTGGCGGAGCAGAGTGCAGTAGACAGAGTAAGGACCTGGCGGAGCAGAATGCGGTAGACAGAGTAAGGACCTGGCGGGGCAGAGTGCGGTAGACAGAGTAAGGACCTGGTGGGGCAGAGTGCGGTAGACAGAGTAAAGACCTGGTGGGGCAGAGTGCAGTAGACAGAGTAAGGACCTGGTGGGGAAGAGTGCAGTAGACAGAGTAAGGACCTGGTGGGGCAGATTTAAGTAGACAGAGTAAGGACCTGGTGGGGCAGACTGCGGTAGACAGAGTAAGGACCTGGTGGGGCAGAGTGCGGTAGAGAGAGTAAGGACCTGGCGGGGCAGAATGCGGTAGACAGAGTAAGGACCTGGTGGGGCAGAATGCGGTAGACAGAGTAAGGACCTGGTGGGGCAGAGTGCGGTAGAGAGAGTAAGGACCTGGTGGGGCAGATTTAAGTAGACAGAGTAAGGACCTGGTGGGGCAGAGTGCAGTAGACAGAGTAAGGGCCTGGCAAGGCAGAGTGCAGTAGACAGAGTAAGGACCTGGTGGGGCAGAGTGCGGTACACAGAGTAAGGACCTGGTGGGGCAGAGTGCAGTAGACAGACTAAGGACTTGGCAGAGCAGAATGCGGTAGACAGAGTAAGGACCTGGTGGGGCAGAGTGCAGTAGACAGAGTAAGGGCCTGGCGGGGCAGAGTGCAGTAGACAGAGTAAGGACCTGGCGGGGCAGAGTGCAGTAGACAGAGTAAGGACCTGGCGGAGCAGAATGCGGTAGACAGAGTAAGCAACTGGCGGGGCAGAGTGAGGTAGACAGAGTAAGCAACTGGCGGGGCAGAGTGCGGTAGACAGAGTAAGCACCTGGTGGAGCAGAATGCGGTAGACAGAGTAAGGACCTGGCGGGGCAGAGTGCAGTAGACAGAGTAAGGACCTGGCGGAGCAGAATGCGGTAGACAGAGTAAGCAACTGGCGGGGCAGAGTGAGGTAGACAGAGTAAGCAACTGGCGGGGCAGAGTGCGGTAGACAGAGTAAGCACCTGGTGGAGCAGAATGCGGTAGACAGAGTAAGGACCTGGCGGGGCAGAGTGCGGTAGACAGAGTAAGGACCTGGTAGAGCAGAATGCGGTAGACAGAGTAAGGACCTGGTGGGGCAGAGTGCAGTAGACAGAGTAAGGACCTGGTGGGGCAGATTTAAGTAGACAGAGTAAGGACCTGGCGGAGCAGAATGCGGTAGACAGAGTAAGGACCTGGTGGGGCAGAGTGCAGTAGACAGAGTAAAGACCTGTTGGGGCAGAGTGCAATAGACAGAGTAAGGACCTGGCGGGTCAGAGTGCAGTAGACAGAGGTCGGACCTAGTGGGGCAGAGTGCAGTAGACAGAGTAAGGACCTGGCGGAGCAGAATGCGGTAGACAGAGTAAGGACCTGGTGGGGCAGAGTGCAGTAGACAGAGTAAGGACCTGGTGGGGCAGATTTAAGTAGACAGAGTAAGGACCTGGCGGAGCAGAATGCGGTAGACAGAGTAAGGACCTGGTGGGGCAGAGTGCAGTAGACAGAGTAAAGACCTGTTGGGGCAGAGTGCAATAGACAGAGTAAGGACCTGGCGGGTCAGAGTGCAGTAGACAGAGGTCGGACCTAGTGGGGCAGAGTGCAGTAGACAGAGTAAGGACCTGGCGGAGCAGAATGCGGTAGACAGAGTAAGGACCTGGTGGGGCAGAGTGCAGTAGACAGAGTAAGGACCTGGTGGGGCAGAGTGCGGTAGACAGAGTAAGGACCTGGTGGGGCAGAGTGCAGTAGACAGAGTAAGGACCTGGTGGGGCAGAATGCGGTAGACAGAGTAAGGACCTGGTGGGGCAGAGTGCGGTACACAGAGTAAGGACCTGGTGGGGCAGATTTTAGTAGACAGAGTAAGGACCTGGTGGGGCAGATTGCGGTAGACAGAGTAAGGACCTGGTGGGGCAGAGTGCGGTACACAGAGTAAGGACCTGGTGGGGCAGATTTAAGTAGACAGAGTAAGGACCTGGTGGGGCAGAGTGCGGTAGACAGAGTAAGTACCTAGCGAGGCAGGGTGCGGTAGACAGAGTAAGGGCCTGGCGAGGCAGGGTGCGGTAGACAGAGTAAGGACCTGGCGGGGCAGAGTGCGGTAGACAGAGTAAGGACCTGGCGGGGCAGAGTGCGGTAGACAGAGTAAGGACCTGGCGGGGCAGAGTGCGGTAGACAGAGTAAGGACCTGGCGGGGCAGAGTGCGGTAGACAGAGTAAGGACCTGGCGGGGCAGAGTGCGGTAGACAGAGTAAGGACCTGGCGGGGCAGAGTGCGGTAGACAGAGTAAGGACCTGGCGGGGCAGAGTGCGGTAGACAGAGTAAGGACCTGGCGGGGCAGAGTGCTGTAGACAGAGTAAGGACCTGGCGGGGCAGAGTGCGGTAGACAGAGTAAGGACCTGGCGGGGCAGAGTGCGGTAGACAGAGTAAGGACCTGGCGGGGCAGAGTGCGGTAGACAGAGTAAGGACCTGGCGGGGCAGAGTGCGGTAGACAGAGTAAGGACCTGGCGGGGCAGAGTGCGGTAGACAGAGTAAGGACCTGGCGGGGCAGAGTGCGGTAGACAGAGTAAGGACCTGGCGGGGCAGAGTGCGGTAGACAGAGTAAGCACCTGGTGGAGCAGAATGCGGTAGGCAGAGTAAGGACCTGGCGGGGCAGAGTGCGGTAGACAGAGTAAGGACCTGGTGAGGCAGAGTGCAGTAGACAGACTAAGGACCTGGCAGAGCAGAATGCGGTAGACAGAGTAAGGACCTGGTGGGGCAGAGTGCAGTAGACAGAGTAAGGACCTGGTGGGGCAGATTTAAGTAGACAGAGTAAGGACCTGGTGGGGCAGAGTGCAGTAGACAGAGTAAGGACCTGGTGGGGCAGATTTAAGTAGACAGAGTAAGGACCTGGTGGGGCAGAGTGCGGTAGACAGAGTAAGGACCTGGCGGGAAGAGTGCGGTAGACAGAGTAAGGACCTGGCGGGGCAGAGTGCGGTAGACAGAGTAAGGACCTGGCGGGGCAGAGTGCGGTAGACAGAGTAAGGACCTGGCGGGGCAGAGTGCGGTAGACAGAGTAAGGATCTGGCGGGGCAGAGTGCGGTAGACAGAGTAAGGATCTGTCGGGGCAGAGTGCGGTAGACAGATTAAGGACCTGGCTGGGCAGAGTGCGGTAGACAGAGTAAGGACCTGGCGGCTGTGACTGCAGGGAGGAGTGGGGTGCCATCGGCCATGAGCACCAGCATTACTAAGAGTCTGATAAGGATAGGAGATAAGTGTCCACACCATCGAGTATCTGATGTCTTCTGCTTGTAGGATCTTCATTTTTTTTATAGGATTTATTAATTCTTAATGATCCTCCTACTTGTGTCCTCAGGCGTCAGACAGCAGAAGAAAGGGAATCGGAGCGCCAGCAGACAAATCGTATGATGATGCAGTTTCAGCAGGAAGCCTTCCAGAAAAGTCTCCAGCCATCTCTTCCACGAGACCCCCTGTGTACACATAACACCTCACTCTGTGCCCTACAGAACCTACAGCCATGGGCTGATGAGACAGCCAGCTTATGACCGAAACCACAAGGGGATATGGGACATAAAACAAAATGTATGGCTGTTATGAGGTCCTCACACTGCTGGACTCTATGAGGCCAGCAACCTTGATGGACATCAGGGAAAAGTGTAGGACAGCTGGGAAAGGGGAAGTAATAATTCTGGTGGGAAATGTGGACACTATGAATTATTTGGAACCTAGAAGATAATTATGGTGAATGGCCAGAACGGAGGTAGACAGAAGTGCAGGACTGTGTTCAGTGATCGCTGCCATTATGTGCCGTGGACCTTTCTTCTCCAAACTGAGGAAACTAATGGGAAATGAAGTTTTCTATAGTGACAATGAGGAGGCCATCCCTAATTCCTTCATCTTTTCCATCTACTCGATTTACTCCATCTCTTTAATCTCTGATATGTCCTCCAACTCCTCCTCCTTGAGCTCCACCATCTAATCTTTCTCTTCAAATTCTTAATCTAATTCTCTACCATCTCCGCCATGTAATTCATCCGCCTTCCACCTCCTCCACCTCTACCATCTCCTTCTTTATGTTTATATAAATGACTTTCTCTCTGATCAGGTCCACCATGTGAGGACATCTCCGTCATGATAATCTTCCTCGAATCAGACTTCTGATAATCCCTCATTCCATCAATTTCTCCTTTCATGGGACTATTAAATGAGTATTTTTATGTTTCCAGCCTCATTTCTGCTCCATACTAGAGCAATTTCTCATGGAGTAAGCTCAGAGCCAGGACCTGACCACAGTCTAGGCCTCTTGTTGGTACTGACTGGGGCAATAGGGGACTAGAACGCAAATCTAAGATGAGCAGTCCAAAACATGAAGCTATAAACACACTGAAAAACCGGTGACACCCACCTGTCCGCACCGTCCAGGGCTCCGAGACATGGTCTAGTGGTTTTCCTGCATCGTCTTCTGACCTACTGGGTGACGTCACTGGTGCTGAGCCCAATGACAGGACCCAGTGGGGACCCTGTGCAAGTGTTTTCACTGAAGAGGCCAGAAGAGCCTCGGAGAAGGGAGAGTGAGGAGCTTAGGAAAAGGGAAAATGAGGAGCCTCGAGGAAGGGAGAGTGAGGAGTCTCAGAGAAGGGAGAGTGAGGAGCCTCGGAGAAGGGAGAGTGAGGAGCCTCGGAGAAGGGAGAGTGAGAAGCCTCGGAGAAGGGAGAGTGAGGAGCCTCGGAGAAGGGAGAGTGAGGAGCCTCGGAGAAGGGAGAGTGGGGAGCCTCGGAGAAGGGAGAGTGGGGAGCCTCGGAGAAGGGAGAGTGGGGAGCCTAGGAGAAGGGAGAGTGAGGAGCCTCGGAGAAGGGAGAGTGAGGAGCCTCGAAGAAGGGAGAGTGAGAAGCCTCGGAGAAGGGAGAGTGAGGAGCCTCGGAGAAGGGAGAGTGAGGAGCCTCGGAGAAGGTAGAGTGAGGAGCCTCGGAGAAGGGAGAGTGAGGAGCCTCGGAGAAGGGAGAGTGAGTGAGGGTCATAGATATATAGTATATTACACCTCACCGGGACCACGGCTTAAACTTGGAAAACAGAGGGAACCCCAAAGTATAATAATAATAAACTGATAAATTGTCACCAAAATCAACAGAGTGTTATATATATATATATATATATATATATATATATATAGAATAGACCAGCAGTATACACCAGACTATATACTGTACAGTGTTATCTGTAGTGTGTATATACAGTATATAGTATAGACCAGCAGTATACACCAGACTATATACAGTACAGTTTTATCTGTGTATATGTGGATGGATGGAGGAGGGATGTTCTGAGCCGTCACGTAATGTTACCTAGAACCTCCCATATGTAATTTAGTGAACCATCCACCACTCATCGTATATGATGTCACCAGCTATTTAGCGAGTGTATGTTACACATTGACAGTCCTGCTCCATACGTCCCCCCTGCTCTACCACTGAATCATCTGGATCTGCAATTAAATAATATATTTATTATAATTTCTTGCAACCAGAAGTTTTGTCATTGTCATACGGTGGACTCCATACGTTGTGTCATCATAGAGTTCATTGTACGTCTGGTCTCAGGCTGATGAGAGCCATCTTATATAAGGGCTTATATATTATCAGAAGTGCTGGAGGGCCCTGGAAGTTTCAACTCTGGATATTGTGGTTTACAGAACATGTATAGTCACTCCCACTAAGTGTCTCCATGAATAACCCCACCAAGTATATCCATGAATAACCCCACCAATTGTCTCCACGATTGACCCGGCCAAGTGTCTCCATGATGTCCTCTGCCTTCTATTGTATGTGCGATGGCCTCACTAGGCCTCCTCTCCTCCATTGTATCAGTGATGACCCCACTAAGCCCCTTGTCCTCCATGGTATGTGTGATGGCCCCCACTAAGCCTCCTCTCCTCCATTGTATCAGTGATGGCCCCTCTATGCCTCCTGTTCTCAACTGCACCATTGATGGCCCCTCTAAGCCTCCTCTCCTCCATTGTATCAGTGATGGCCCCTCTAAGCCTCCTGTCCCCCATTGTATCAGTGATGACCCTTCTAAGCCTCCTGCCCTCCATTGTATCAGTGATGGCCCCTCTATGCCTGCTGCCCTCCATTGTAGCAGTGATGGCCCCTCTAAGCCTCCTGTCCTCCATTGTATCAGTGATGGCTCCTCTATGTCTCCTGTCCCCCATTGTATCAGTAATGGCCCCTTTAAGCCTCCTGTCCTCCATTGAATCAGTAATGGCCCCTCTAAGCCTCCTGTCCTCCATTGAATCTGTAATGGCCCCTCTATGCCTCCTGTTCTCCATTGTATCAGTCATGGCCCCTCTATGCCTCCTGTCCTCCATTGTATCAGTAATGGCCCCTCTAAGCCTCCTGTCCTCCATTGTATCAGTGATGGCCCCTCTAAGCCTCCTCTCCTCCATTGCATCAGCGATGGCCCCTCTATGCCTCCTGTTCTCAACTGCACCATTGATGGCCCCTCTAAGCCTCCTCTCCTCCATTGTATCAGTGATGGCCCCTCTAAGCCTCCTGTCCCCCATTGTATCAGTGATGACCCTTCTAAGCCTCCTGTCCTCTGTTGTATCAGTAATGGCCCCTCTAAGCCTCCTGCCCTCCATTGTATCAGTGATGGCCCCTCTATGCCTCCTGCCCTCCATTGTAGCAGTGATGGCCCCTCTAAGCCTCCTGTCCTCCATTGTATCAGTGATGGCTCCTCTATGTCTCCTGTCCCCCATTGTATCAGTAATGGCCCCTTTAAGCCTTCTGTCCTCCATTGAATCAGTAATGGCCCCTCTAAGCCTCATGTCCTCCATTGAATCTGTAATGGCCCCTGTATGCCTCCTGTTCTCCATTGTATCAGTCATGGCCCCTCTATGCCTCCTGTCCTCCATTGTATCAGTAATGGCCCCTCTAAGCCTCCTGTCCTCCATTGTATCAGTGATGGCCCCTCTAAGCCTCCTCTCCTCCATTGTATCAGTGATGGCCCCTCTATGCCTCCTGTTCTCAACTGCACCATTGATGGCCCCTCTAAGCCTCCTCTCCTCCATTGTATCAGTGATGGCCCCTCTAAGCCTCCTGTCCCCCATTGTATCAGTGATGATCCCACAAAGCCTCCTGTCCTCCATTGTATCAGTGATGGCCTCTCTAAGCCTCCTGTCCTCCATTGTATCAGTGATGATCCCACAAAGCCTCCTGTCCTCCATTGTATCAGTGATGGCTCCTCTAATCCTCCTGTCCTCTATTGTATCAGTGATGGCTCCTCTATGTCTCCTGTCCTCCATTGTATCAGTGATGGCCCCTCTACGCCTCCTGTCCTCCATTGTATCAGTGATGGCCCCTCTATGCCTCCTGTCCTCCATTGTATCAGTGATGGCCCCCTCTAAGCCTCCTGTCCTCCATTGCATCAGTGATGGCCCCTCTAAGCCTCCTGTCCTCCATTGCATCAGTGACGGTCCCTCTAAGCCTCCTGTCCTCCATTGTATCAGTGATGATCCCACAAAGCCTCCTGTCCTCCATTGTATCAGTGATGGCCCCTCTAAGCCTCCTGTTCTCCATTGCATCAGTGATGGCCTCTCTAAGCCTCCTGTTCTCCATTGTATCAGTGATGATCCCACAAAGCCTCCTGTCCTCCATTGTATCAGTGATGGCCCCTCTAAGCCTCCTGTCCTCCATTGTATCAGTGATGGCCCCTCTAAGCCTCCTATGCTCCACTGTATTGACTATGAATGACTAGCATGTTCACCGATATCATTAGTCTTAGTAGTGTTGTATCTTGTGCCAGTTCTGGTCCATGATAGCTTTGGCAAAAGAGGTTCATCTGGGTTTTCTCAGCATTGATGGATGAACGTCACAGATGTCGAACCACTGGTTATTTATAGGGATGCCTGGAAGGAGGACATTGTGGGGACCACTGTCCTGCTGCCCTTGATCTCCAGCCATTCTCCAGACATATGTGTCTTTAAAGAAGAATAGGCTCTGATGACTGTTGGAGTAGTAGACCGCGTCCAAATCACTCCGAGGATGATCTCCATGAACCAAGGCAGGAAACACATCAGTTATGGCTTTAGGGTAACCGGGGACCACTTTCTGGTTGTCCACACTGAAAGCTGTGACCTGAGGAGGACATGAAACATTCACAATGTATGGTATGTCGTATACAAGGAGGATGATGATGACTACACAATCATATAAGCAGGGGACACCGAGCCTAATGATGTTCCTCAGTCAAGACTAGACGTCTGAAGGACCTGCGGATACAGTTCCTTTTGTGCTTCACATACAGTTGAAACCAGAAGTTTCCATACACTATATAAATAGACAGATATTTTTCTGTTTTTCTCACTATCTGACATGAAATCAGAATAAACCTTTCCCGTTACCAAAATTATTTCTATTTGCCAAATGCCAGAATAATGAGCGAGAGAGAATTATTAAGGCATTTTTATGACTTTCTTTTCCATCCATTTCCTTAGTATTTGGTCCCATTGCCCTTACACTGTAGGACTTGGGTCACACGTCTTGGATCTCCTTCCAGAAGCTTCTCACAATAGTTGGTAGGAATTTGGGCCCATTCCTCCTGACAGAACTGGTGTCACTGAGCCATGTTTGGAGGCCACCTTGCTCGCACCTGCCTTTTCTATAGGATTGAGATCAGGGCTTTGTGATGGCCGCTCCAAAACATTGACTTTGTTCTCCTTAAGCCACTTTGTAACCAGTTTGGCAGTTGCTTCGGGGCATTGTCCATTTGGCAGACCCATTTGCGCCCAAGCTTTAACTTCTTGGCTGATGTCTTGAGATGTTGCTTCAGTATTGCCCCATAATGTTCTTTCCTCATGATGTCATCTATTTTGTGAAGTGCACCAGTCCCTCCTGCAGCAAAACAACCCCACAACATGACGCTGCCACCCCCAGGGGTCACAGTTAGGATGGTGTTCTTAGACTTGGCCATTATGACCATCGTTACGTTTGAAGGAAAAAGGGAGAAGCTTGTAAGCCTAAGAACATGGTGGTGGCAACATCATGTTGTGGGGTTGTTTTGGTAATCCTAATTGACCTAAAACCAGTAAGGTTTATTCTGATGTCATGTCAGATAGTGAGAAAAACATCCATATGTGTCTTTTTATATAGTGTATGGAAACTTTTGGTTTCTAATAATAATAATAGTCCTTTAATAGTCCCACAATGGGGAAATTCAGTGTGTTACAGCAGCAAAGATAAGATAAGATAAGCAGATACAAATACAAATACAACATGTACAGGAATGTTCCAAGGTGAGAGGCATTACATTAATAGCAGACAGACAGATAGGACGTAGCAGAGGAGGGGGGGGGGGATATAACAGGCAGAGAGATATTTCAGTTCTCTGTGTGTAATGATCTCCGCTTAGGTCGGTGTTGGTTGTACAGCCTAACCGCGGTGGGGAGGAAAGACTTCCGATAGTGCTCCATCTCACACTTAGGGTGGAGCAGTCGGTCACTGACAGTACTGCCCAGCGCTATCACAGTCTCATGCATGGGATGGGACTTCTTCTTCTGCATGGAGCTCACCACGGACAGTATCCTTCTGTCACCCACCACCTGCACTGGGTCCAGTGGGCTCCCAAGGACAGAGCTGGCCCTTCTAATCAGCTTGTCAAGTTTATTTCTGTCCCTGGTTGATATGCTGCTCCCCCAGCAGGCCACTCCAAAGAAGATGGCTGATGCCACTACCGAGTTGAAGAAAGTCCTAAGAAGTGCCCCCTGGATTCCAGAATGTCTCTCAGCTTCCTAAGCAGGTAGAGCCTGCTGTGGCCCTTCCTGTACAGGGCCTCCATATGATCTGCCCAGTCCAGCTTATTATTAAGGAGCAAACCCAGGTACTTATAGGTGTTCACAATCTCGATGCCCGTCCCCAGGATGTCCACTGGTTTAGGAGGGCTTCTGCCTTTGCGGAAGTCCACCACCATCTCCTTGGTCTTCCCCGCGTTAATCTTCAGGTGGTTCCGGTGGCACCAGTCCACAAAATCCTGGTTCAGTTCTCTGTACTCCCTATCATCATCATCTGTGATGAGACCCACTATTGCAGAGTCGTCAGAATACTTCTGTAGGTAGCAGCTGGATGAGTTGCACCTAAAATCTGCAGTGTACAGTGTGAAGAGGAAAGGGGCGAGAACCGTACCCTGAGGTGCCCCCGTATTACAGATCACGGTACCTGACACACAGTCTCGGGCTCTCACGTATTGAGGTCGATTTGTGATTTAGTCTAGGATCCAGTTGGAGAGGTGGTGGTCAACTCCAGCAAGGCCCAGCTTGTCCCTCAGTAACCTGGGCTGTATGGTGTTAAAAGCACTGGAGAAATCAAAGAACATTATTCTCACTGTGTTCCCTGGTTTCTCCAGGTGAGACAGAGCCCTGTGCAGAAGGTGGATGATGGCATCATCTACCCCAATGCCCGGCCGATAAGCAAACTGGAGAGGGTCCATAGCGGGGCTCACTAGAGGGCGGAAATGTGTGAGAACCAATCTCTCCAAGATCTTCATCAAGTGGGATGTCAGTGCTACAGGTCTGTAGTCGTTGGTCTGTATGTCTTTGGGCATATTAAGGAATAGGAGGTCTGACCTGCCAGTAGACCACGACTCCTCTATTAGCCCATCATCAGCACTGATCATACCACTAGATGGAGACTGGAGGAGATCCCACCCCACAACCCCACAAGAAGGAAACTGAACCATATGAACATGTTAGAAGGCTTCAGAGAGATCTCAGATACAACGTGGGATGACATAAGCCCAGAAGACACTTCTATAAATTAGTCACTGACTTACGTTCCTCCCTCGAAAGAAGTAAACATTCCTCTCCTTGGAGTCATAGAAGGCCGTGTCGATAGGTCCATTGATGCCTGGGAAGCCTTCAGAGATGAGACGTGGGTATTTGTGGCCCTCTGGGTCCTGTACATAGGTCCTGTCCTTCTCATTGTCATAGCGCCAGTACTGAGTGCCTGAAATGGGAGAATGGTGAGGTTCTTGTAGTGGAGGTCCCAACATCCCCACTGACACTATGCAAAGCTCTCCTTATAGTGTCACCCCATCTTCTTCTAGGTATATGATGTAGTCAAAGTCCCAACCACACCACAAAACATAGCCACATGGTGTTATAGTCCCAGACTGAAACCCTATCAAACAGGTCCCATAAACAATAGTGGAGTCACTGAGTATATACATCACATGACATGTACCAATATACTCTAGAGCTGCACTCACTATTCTGCTAGTGCAGTCACTGTAGAAGTTCACAGAAGGTCCTCGTACCTTTAAAGAAGAGTGTGACGTCCTTGTCATGTCTCCAGATATGTAGAAAGGCATCGATGTCCGAGTCCGGGAGCCCCCTCCAGCCATTGGACAAGATTCGGGGGTCTCGGTATCGAGTGCGATTATTGCGGTTTTCATACATCCAGTACCAGCTCTTACGGAAGAAGTATGTCTGGAAAACTGCTTCACTTGGCGAACTGAGGTTTCTGCGAACCCAGTCAAAGACCGTGCTGAATCTTCCGGAACATCGACCTGTGAGAGAAGACGTAGAAGCATCAACAGATGGGTCCAAACAGTAATGTGGCGAGCTGAGTGCTCAGGACTAGATGTCTATCAGATTGGACAGCTGGTAATGTAGGACTGTAGTTGGTGGTGTAGACCATAAATTACCAGGATAACCATGTAATGTAAGCTATATATGAATGTCACCCGTAGGGGGTGACTACTTCAGGCATATCTCTGCCTCTCCCTGTGGCTATACCCACCGTACAACCTCTGGATCTCCCTGCGATCAGTTCTGTCAAGTTCCATCCTGCTGTTTGCTGGGATGTAGTTTGGCTGCATAACTGAGGTCATCTCATTCATATGACTGAGGCCAAGGACATGTCCAATCTCATGTACCGCCACCTGTGGGTGACAAAGGACAAGTGAGAGGGGAGGACAACCCAAAACACAGAGAAGACCTCTCAGTAATATACTCCTCTCACCTCATGGGTGGTACACATCCTCATCGTACCTCATGGCTGGTAGAAATACTCATCTCACCTCATGGCTGGTACACATTCTCATCGTGCTTCATGGGTGGTACACACACTCATCTCACCTCATGGGTGGTACACATACTCCTCTCACCTCATGGGTGGTACACACACTCATCTCACCTCATGGGTGGTACACACACTCATCTCACCTCATGGGTGGTACACACACTCATCTCACCTCATGGGTGGAACACACACTCATCTCACCTCATGTGTGGTACACACACTCCTTTCACCTCATGGGTGGTACACACACTCATCTCACCTCATGTGTGGTACACACACTCCTCTCACCTCATGGGTTGTACACATAATCCTCTCACCTCATGGGGGATACACATACTCATCTCACCTCATGGCTGGTACACATTCTCATCTCACCTCATGGGTGGTACACATACTCCTCTCACCTCATGGGTGGTACACACACTCCTCTCACCTCATGGGTGGTACACACACTCATCTCACCTCATGGGTGGTACACACACTCATCTCACCTCATGGGTGGTACACATTCTCATCTCACCTCATGGGTGGAACACACACTCATCTCACCTCATGGGTGGTACACACACTCATCTCACCTCATGTGTGGTACACACACTCCTCTCACCTCATGTGTGGTACACACACTCATCTCACCTCATGGCTGGTACACACACTAATCTCACCTCATGGCTGGTACACACACTCATCTCACCTCATGGGTGGAACACACACTCATCTCACCTCATGTGTGGTACACACACTCCTCTCACCTCATGGGTTGTACACATAATCCTCTCACCTCATGGGGGATACACATACTCATCTCACCTCATGGCTGGTACACATACTCCTCTCACCTCATGGGTGGTACACACACTTATCTCACCTCATGGGTGGTACACACACTCATCTCACCTCATGGGTGGTACACACACTCATCTCACCTCATGGGTGGTACACACACTCATCTCACCTCATGGGTGGTACACACACTCATCTCACCTCATGGGTGGAACACACACTCATCTCACCTCATGTGTGGTACACACACTCCTCTCACCTCATGTGTGGTACACACACTCATCTCACCTCATGGCTGGTACACACACTCATCTCACCTCATGGCTGGTACACACACTCATCTCACCTCATGGGTGGAACACACACTCATCTCACCTCATGTGTGGTACACACACTCCTCTCCCCTCATGTGTGGTACACACACTCATCTCACCTCATGGGTGGAACACACACTTATCTCACCTCATGGGTGGTACACACGCTCCTCTTACCTCATGGGGGATACACACACTCCTCTCACCTCATGTGAGGTACACACACTCCTCTCCCCTCATGTGAGGTACACACACTCATCTCACCTCATGGGTGGTCACACACACTCCTCTCACCTCATGGGCGGTACACACACTTCTCTCACCTCATGGGTGGTACACACACTCCTCTCACCTCATGGGCGGTACACACGCTCCTCTCACCTCATGGGTGGTACACACACTCCCTCTCACCTCATGGGTGGTACACACACCCTCACCTCATGGGTGGTCACCACCCCTCACCTCATGTGAGGTACACACACTCCTCTCCCCTCATGTGAGGTACACACACTCATCTCACCTCATGGGTGGTACACACACTCCTCTCACCTCATGGGCGGTACACACACTTCTCTCACCTCATGGGTGGTACACACACTCCTCTCACCTCATGGGCGGTACACACGCTCCTCTCACCTCATGGGTGGTACACACACTCTCCACCATCCACATCTCACCTCATGGGTGGTACACATGCTCCTCACCTTTAAGAGACTTATCCCCTCTTCACTATTGGGAGGCACAAAATGTTCATCATCATCAAAATGGATGTCTCCAAGGTGCCATGCATGAGCAAACTCCCTGCCCATCCCATCAAAGAGCTGAGAGCAGCCCAAGTGCCGGCCTACAGAACAAGAACAAAGGGGGTAGAGGATGAAGCCTCAGAAGTTCTGCTCTATACTTAGGTCAATGCTTGGTTAACACTGTCACTATTATGGGGGCACTGTAGATATCACTATTATGGGGCACTGTGACTGTCACTATTATGAGGGCACTGTAGATGTCACTATTATGAGGGCACTGTAGATGTCTCTTTTATGGGGCACTGTGACTGTCACTGTTACGGGGCATTGTGGCTGTCACTGTTATGTGGGCATTGTGGCTGTCACTGTTATGGGGGATTATACTCTGTGGGGAATTAAGGGAGTATTATATAGTGTGGGGATCATAAGTGGAATTTTACCATGTGGGGGCAATAGGGGAGCATTATACTGTATGGGGGCACTAAAGGAGCATTATACTGTGTGGGTGCACTAATGTGGCCTTATACTGCATTGTGCTGTCTGGAGGCATAAAGGGACTAGGTGGGATTGGGTGGGGTAGAGACAGGTAAGGTGGGACTGGGTGGGGTTAGAGGTGTGGCTTAATATAAAAACTAAAGGAGGGGACAACTGGCAGACATCTTGAGCCAGACTCCTAATGTTAAAGGAAACCCTCTAAAGGCAGATAAACTGATGAGGACCACGTCGTATAAAGACCACTCCATATAAGGGCAACTCCATATAGGCACTACTCCATATAAGAACTACTCCATATAAGGGCCACTCCATAAAAGTGCTACTCCATTTAAGGACCACTCCATATAACGGCAACTCAATATAAGGACCACTCCATATAAGGGCTACTCCATTTAAGAAACACTCCATATAAAGACCACTCCATGTAAGGGCCACTTCATATAAGGGTTATTACATTTAAGAACCAATCCATATAAGGACCACTCCATATACAGACCACTCCATATAAGGGCCACTCCATATAAGGGCTACTCCATTTAAGGTCAACTCCATATAAGGTCCACTCCATATAAAGACCACTCCATGTAAGGGCTACTCCATGTAAGGGCTACTCCATGTAAGGGCCACTCCATGTAAGGGTCACTCCATGTAAGGGCCACTCCATGTAAGGGCTACTCCATGTAAGGGCCACTCCATGTAAGGGTCACTCCATGTAAGGGCCACTCCATGTAAGGGCTACTCCATGTAAGGGCTACTCCATGTAAGGGTCACTCCATGTAAGGGCCACTCCATGTAAGGGCCACTCCATGTAAGGGCCACTCCATATCAGGGTCACTCCATGTAAGGGCTGCTCCATGTAAGGGCCACTCCATGTAAGGGCTACTCCATATAAGGGCCACTCCTTGTGCTGACTCTGACTCTTGTCACTTAAGCCACCTCAGTGATGGCGTTTGTAGCGCACTGAGATGTTCCTCATCTACTTCTGGACTGTACATGTGTCTCCCACCCCACATCTGCCATTATATACAGATGTAAAGTTCTGGTGGTCTCTCCTTATCTCAGGACCCCAGACTATTGGGCAGAGTCACTCTCAACTATTCCATCCTTGCTCAAGAAATCAGGTAAGACAGTAAACATTGTTACTTACGGGTACCAAAGCCTAGTTTGATGTCAATAAGGTGGGCAGGAGAAGTCAAATCCTCTTCAAAGTTGAGGGGCACCACTTCACTCCAGATTCGAAAGGCTCGCATTAGTATGGACCTCTGCTGGTTAATGTTCAGCCACTTGCTGTACCCCTCGCCCAGCAGCCTCCATTTAATTGTAGGCTTGGAGAAGGCCCCTTTCTTATTTCCTGCCTTTTGCAATTCACTTCGTTTCTTTCTGACATGACGTCCCAGTTCCTGCTTATTCCATGGTTGTGGAGGGACTGGTTTTCTGTTTTCCTTGAGTTTCCTTCGTATCTTCTCACTGGCCGATATAAGGGGCAGAGCAGTGGTGGTGAGGTGTAAATAGTCAGCATCCTGGGTATTTGAGGTGACTCCCTCAGTGGGGTTTACATCCTCAAGTTTCTCTACATCAAGGATCTTACGGTCAGGAACGCCGCATCGTGGAGCATTCATAGCCTCCCGTGTGGCCTCATCCAGCACCCCCGTCACTTTCAGCCTGTTGGCCTCTTGAAATCTTTTTAATGCTCTGATAAATCTTGGATTCAGTGATGTATTTGGCTGCTCAGGGATATCTGGTTGAGTGAAGGATAAAGACTGACCCTCGCTCAGAAGGCTGGAGATCTCTGCTGGAGCGACATTCTCCTCCGATGTTGACAGAAATCCCCGGAATGGCAAAGAGTCCCAGCGAACAGGCTCAATCCAGCCGTACTTCCAGAGGTAGGTCTTCAGTAAATCAGAGGGAACAATGACAAGACGGTAATAGCAATGGAAGGACACTGATCCATCACACTCATGCTCATACCACACTCCATCAACTCTATGTACAACACACTACATCACCTCTATGTACACCACACTCCATCACCTCTATGTACAACACACTCCATCACCTCTACGTACACCACACTCCATCACCTCTACCTACACCACACTCCATCACCTCTACCTACACCACACTCCATCATCTCTACCTACACCACACTCCATCATCTCTACCTATAACATGCTCCATCACCTCTACCTGTATCAAGCTCCATCACCTCCATGTACAACACACTCCATCACCTCTACCTACACCCCACTCCATCACCTCTACCTACACCACACTCCATCACCTCTACCCACACCAAACTCCATCACCTCTACATACACCACACTCCATCACCTCTACGTACAACACACTTTATCACCTCTACCTACACCACACCCCATCACCTCCACCTACACCACACTCCATCATCTCTACCTACACCACACTCCATCATCTCTACCTATAACATGCTCCATCACATCTACCTGTAACAAGCTCCATCACCTCCACGTACAACCCACTCCATCACCTCTACCTACACCCCACTCCATCACCTCTCCCTACACCACACTCCATCACCTCTACCCACACCAAACTCCATCACCTCTACATACACCACACTCCATCACCTCTATGTACAACACACTTTATCACCTCTAACTACACCACACCCCATCACCTACACCACACTCCATCACCTCTACCTATAACATGCTCCATCACCTCTACCTATAACATGCTCCATCACCTCTACCTACAACACACCCCATTACCTCTAACTACACCACACGCCATCACCTCTACGTACAACACACTCCATCACCTCTACCTACACCACACTCCATCACCTCTACCTACACCACACCCCATCACCTCTACCTACACCACACTCCATCACCTCTACATATACCACACCCCATCACCTCTACCTACACCAAACTCCATCACCTCTAACTACACCACACTCCATCGCCTCTACCTACGCCAAACTCCATCACCTCTAACTACACCACACTCCATCGCCTCTACCTACGCCAAACTCCATCACCTCTAACTACACCACACCCCATCACCTCTACCTACATCACATACCATCACCTCTACCTACACCACACTCCATCATCTCTACCTATAACATGCTCCATCACCTCTACCTGTAACATGCTCCATCACCTCCACGTACAACACACTCCATCACCTCTACCTACACCATACTCCATCACCTCTACCTACACCACACCCCATCACCTCTACCTACACCACACCCCATCACCTCTACCTACATCATACTCCATCATCTCTACCTAAAACACACCCCATCACATCTACCTACACCACACTTCATCATCTCTACCTACACCACACTACATCACCTTTACCTACACCACACTACATCACCTTTACCTACACCACACTCCATCATCTCTACCTATAACATGCTCCATCACCTATACCTGCACTATCCTCCATTATCTCTACCTACAACACACTCCATAACCTCTACCCACACCAAACTCCATCACCTCTACCTACACCACACTCCATCATCTCTACCTACATCACACTACATCACCTTTACCTACACCACACTCCATCACCTCTATGTACACCACACCCCATCACCTCTACCCACACCACACCCCATCACCTCTACCTACACCACACTCCATCACCTGTACGTACAACACACTTAATCACCTCTACCTACACCACACTCCATTATCTCTACCTACAACAAACTCCATCACCTCTACCTCTACCTACACCACACTACATCACCTTTACCTACACCATACTCCATAACCTCTACCCACACCAAACTCCATCACCTCTACCCACACCAAAACCCATCACCTCTACCTACAGTACACTCCATTATCTCTACCTACAACACACTCCATAACCTCTACCTACACCACACTCCATTATCTCTCCCTACACCACACTCCATCACCTCTACCCACACCAAACTCCATCACCTCTACCTACACCACACTCCATCACCTCTAAATACACCACACTCCATCACCTCTATGTACAACACACTCCATCACCTCTACGTACACCACACTCCATTATCTCTACCTACACCACACTCCATCACCTCTATGTACAACACACTCCATCACCTCTACGTACACCACACTCCATTATCTCTACCTACACTACACTCCATCACCTCTACCTACACCACACTCCATCATCTCTACCTATAACATGCTCCATCACCTCTACCTACACCATACTCCATCACCTCTACCCACATCACACTCCATCACCTCTACCTACATCACACTCCATCACCTCTACCTACTCCATACCTCATCACCTCTACCTACACCACACTCCATCATCTCTACCTACATCACACTCCATCATCTCTACCTATAACATGCTCCATCACCTCTATCTGTAACATGCTCCATCACCTCCACGTACAACACACTCCATCACCTCTACCTACACCCCACTCCATCACCTCTCCCTACACCACACTCCATCACCCCTACCCACACCAAACTCCATCACCTCTACATACACCACACTCCATCACCTCTACGTACAACACACTTTATCACCTCTACCTACATCACACCCCATCACCTCCACCTACACCACACTCCATCACCTCTACCTATAACATGCTCCATCACTTCTACCTATAACATGCTACATCACCTCTACCTACAACACACTCCATCACCTCTACCTACACCACACACCATCACCTCTACGTACAACACACTCCATCACCTCTACCTACACCAAACTCCATCACCTCTACCTATAACATGCTCCATCACCTGTACCTACATCATACTCCATCACCTCTACCTACACCACACTCCATCACCTCTACCTACACCACACCCCATCACCTCTACCTACACCACACTCCATCACCTCTACGTATACCACACCCCATCACCTCTACCTACACCAAACTCCATCACCTCTAACTACACCACACTCCATCACCTCTACCTACGCCAAACTCCATCACCTCTAACTACACCACACTCCATCGCCTCTACCTACGCCAAACTCCATCACCTCTAACTACACCACACTCCATCGCCTCTACCTACACCACACTCCATCACGTCTACATACACCACACTCCATCACCTCTACCTACGCCAAACTCCATCACCTCTATCTACACCACACTCCATCACCTCTACATACACCACACTCCGTCACCTCTACGTACAAAACACTCCATTACCTCTATGTACAACACACTCCATCACCTCTACGTACACCACACCCCATCACCTCTACCTACATCACATACCATCACCTCTGCCTACACCACACTCCATCATCTCTACCTATAACATGCTCCTTCACCTCTACCTGTAACATGCTCCATCACCTCCACGTACAACACACTCCATCACCTCTCCTTACACCACACCCCATCACCTCTACCTACACCACACCCCATCACCTCTACCTACATCATACTCCATCATCTCTACCTAAAACACACTCCATCACCTCTACCTACACCAAAACCCATCATCTCTACCTATACCACACTCCATCACCTCTACCTCTACCTACACCACACCCCATAACCTCTACCTACACCACACTCCATCATCTCTACCTACACCACACTCCATCATCTCTACCTATAACATGCTCCATCACCTCTACTTGCACTATACTCCATTCTCTCTACCTACAACACACTCCATAACCTCTACCCACACCACACTCCATCACCTCTACCTACACCAAAACCCATCACTTCTACCTACACCACACTCCATCATCTCTACCTACATCACACTACATCACCTTTACCTACACCACACTCCATCACCTCTATGTACACCACACCCCAATACCTCTACCCACACCACACCCCATCACCTCTACCTACACCACACTCCATCACCTGTACGTACAACACACTTAATCACCTCTACCTACACCACACTCCATTATCTCTACCTACAACAAACTCCATCACCTCTACCTCTACCTACACCACACTACTTCACCTTTACCTACACCATACTCCATAACCTCTACCCACACCAAACTCCATCACCTCTACCCACACCAAAACCCATCACCTCTACCTACACCACACTCCATTATCTCTCCCTACACCACACTCCATCACCTCTACCCACACCAAACTCCATCACCTCTACCTACACCACACTCCATCACCTCTACATACACCACACTCCATCACCTCTATGTACAACACACTCCATCACCTCTACGTACACCACACTCCATTATCTCTACCTACACCACACTTCATCACCTCTATGTACACCACACCCCATCACCTCTACCTACACTACACTCCATCACCTCTACGTACACCACACTCCATCATCTCTACCTATAACATGCTCCAACACCTCTACTTACACCATACTCCATCACCTCTACCTACATCACACTCCATCACCTCTACCTACACCATACCTCATCACCTCTACCTACACCACACTCCATTATCTCTACCTACAACAAACTCCATCACCTCTACCTCTACCTACACCACACTACTTCACCTTTACCTACACCATACTCCATAACCTCTACCCACACCAAACTCCATCACCTCTACCTACACCACACTCCATCACCTCTACATACACCACACTCCATCACCTCTATGTACAACACACTCCATCACCTCTACGTACACCACACTCCATTATCTCTACCTACACCACACTTCATCACCTCTATGTACACCACACCCCATCACCTCTACCTACACTACACTCCATCACCTCTACGTACACCACACTCCATCATCTCTACCTATAACATGCTCCAACACCTCTACTTACACCATACTCCATCACCTCTACCTACATCACACTCCATCACCTCTACCTACACCATACCTCATCACCTCTACCTACACCACACTCCATTATCTCTACCTACAACAAACTCCATCACCTCTACCTCTACCTACACCACACTACTTCACCTTTACCTACACCATACTCCATAACCTCTACCCACACCAAACTCCATCACCTCTACCCACACCAAAACCCATCACCTCTACCTACACCACACTCCATTATCTCTCCCTACACCACACTCCATCACCTCTACCCACACCAAACTCCATCACCTCTACCTACACCACACTCCATCACCTCTACATACACCACACTCCATCACCTCTATGTACAACACACTCCATCACCTCTACCTACACCACACTTCATCACCTCTATGTACACCACACCCCATCACCTCTACCTACACTACACTCCATCACCTCTACCTACACCATACTCCATCACCTCTACCCACATCACACTCCATCACCTCTACCTACATCACACTCCATCACCTCTACCTACTCCATACCTCATCACCTCTACCTACACCACACTCCATCATCTCTACCTACATCACACTCCATCATCTCTACCTATAACATGCTCCATCACCTCTATCTGTAACATGCTCCATCACCTCCACGTACAACACACTCCATCACCTCTACCTACACCCCACTCCATCACCTCTCCCTACACCACACTCCATCACCCCTACCCACACCAAACTCCATCACCTCTACATACACCACACTCCATCACCTCTACGTACAACACACTTTATCACCTCTACCTACATCACACCCCATCACCTCCACCTACACCACACTCCATCACCTCTACCTATAACATGCTCCATCACTTCTACCTATAACATGCTACATCACCTCTACCTACAACACACTCCATCACCTCTACCTACACCACACACCATCACCTCTACGTACAACACACTCCATCACCTCTACCTACACCAAACTCCATCACCTCTACCTATAACATGCTCCATCACCTGTACCTACATCATACTCCATCACCTCTACCTACACCACACTCCATCACCTCTACCTACACCACACCCCATCACCTCTACCTACACCACACTCCATCACCTCTACGTATACCACACCCCATCACCTCTACCTACACCAAACTCCATCACCTCTAACTACACCACACTCCATCACCTCTACCTACGCCAAACTCCATCACCTCTAACTACACCACACTCCATCGCCTCTACCTACGCCAAACTCCATCACCTCTAACTACACCACACTCCATCGCCTCTACCTACACCACACTCCATCACGTCTACATACACCACACTCCATCACCTCTACCTACGCCAAACTCCATCACCTCTATCTACACCACACTCCATCACCTCTACATACACCACACTCCGTCACCTCTACGTACAAAACACTCCATTACCTCTATGTACAACACACTCCATCACCTCTACGTACACCACACCCCATCACCTCTACCTACATCACATACCATCACCTCTGCCTACACCACACTCCATCATCTCTACCTATAACATGCTCCATCACCTCTACCTGTAACATGCTCCATCACCTCCACGTACAACACACTCCATCACCTCTCCTTACACCACACCCCATCACCTCTACCTACACCACACCCCATCACCTCTACCTACATCATACTCCATCATCTCTACCTAAAACACACTCCATCACCTCTACCTACACCAAAACCCATCATCTCTACCTATACCACACTCCATCACCTCTACCTCTACCTACACCACACCCCATAACCTCTACCTACACCACACTCCATCATCTCTACCTACACCACACTCCATCATCTCTACCTATAACATGCTCCATCACCTCTACTTGCACTATACTCCATTATCTCTACCTACAACACACTCCATAACCTCTACCCACACCACACTCCATCACCTCTACCTACACCAAAACCCATCACTTCTACCTACACCACACTCCATCATCTCTACCTACATCACACTACATCACCTTTACCTACACCACACTCCATCACCTCTATGTACACCACACCCCAATACCTCTACCCACACCACACCCCATCACCTCTACCTACACCACACTCCATCACCTGTACGTACAACACACTTAATCACCTCTACCTACACCACACTCCATTATCTCTACCTACAACAAACTCCATCACCTCTACCTCTACCTACACCACACTACTTCACCTTTACCTACACCATACTCCATAACCTCTACCCACACCAAACTCCATCACCTCTACCCACACCAAAACCCATCACCTCTACCTACACCACACTCCATTATCTCTCCCTACACCACACTCCATCACCTCTACCCACACCAAACTCCATCACCTCTACCTACACCACACTCCATCACCTCTACATACACCACACTCCATCACCTCTATGTACAACACACTCCATCACCTCTACGTACACCACACTCCATTATCTCTACCTACACCACACTTCATCACCTCTATGTACACCACACCCCATCACCTCTACCTACACTACACTCCATCACCTCTACCTACACCACACTCCATCATCTCTACCTATAACATGCTCCAACACCTCTACTTACACCATACTCCATCACCTCTACCCACATCACACTCCATCACCTCTACCTACATCACACTCCATCACCTCTACCTACACCATACCTCATCACCTCTACCTACACCACACTCCATTATCTCTACCTACAACAAACTCCATCACCTCTACCTCTACCTACACCACACTACTTCACCTTTACCTACACCATACTCCATAACCTCTACCCACACCAAACTCCATCACCTCTACCCACACCAAAACCCATCACCTCTACCTACACCACACTCCATTATCTCTCCCTACACCACACTCCATCACCTCTACCCACACCAAACTCCATCACCTCTACCTACACCACACTCCATCACCTCTACATACACCACACTCCATCACCTCTATGTACAACACACTCCATCACAAAACCTCTACCTACACCACACTTCATCACCTCTATGTACACCACACCCCATCACCTCTACCTACACTACACTCCATCACCTCTACCTACACCACACTCCATCATCTCTACCTATAACATGCTCCAACACCTCTACTTACACCATACTCCATCACCTCTACCCACATCACACTCCATCACCTCTACCTACATCACACTCCATCACCTCTACCTACACCATACCTCATCACCTCTACCTACACCACACTCCATCATCTCTACCTACATCACACTCCATCACCTCTACCTACACCACATTCCATCGCCTCTACCTACACCACACCCCATCACCTTTACCTACACCATACTCAATCACCTCTACCTACACCACACTCTATCATCTCTACCTATAACATGCTCCATAACCTCTACCTACA
Source organism: Leptodactylus fallax (assembly GCA_947044405.1). Taxonomy (NCBI): domain Eukaryota; kingdom Metazoa; phylum Chordata; class Amphibia; order Anura; family Leptodactylidae; genus Leptodactylus; species Leptodactylus fallax. Next base: position 63,254 of record CAMRHE010001326.1, read on the forward strand.
CCACATCCCATCACCTCTACGTACACCACACTCCATCATCTCTACCTATAACATGCTCCATCACTTCTACCTACACCATACTCCATCACCTCTACCCACACCACACTCCATCACCTCTACCTACATCACACTCCATCACCTCTACCTACGCCAAACTCTATCACCTCTAACTACACCACACTCCATCGCCTCTACCTACGCCAAACTCCATCACCTCTAACTACACCACACTCCATCGCCTCTACCTACACCACACTCCATCACCTCTATCTACACCACACTCCATCACCTCTACCCACACCACACTCCATCACCTCTACCTACACCACACTCCATCACCTCTATCTACACCACACTCCATCACCTCTACATACACCACACTCCATCACCTCTACCTACGCCAAACTCCATCACCTCTATATACACCACACTCCATCACCTCTACATACACCACACTCTGTCACCTCTACATACAACACACTCCATCACCTCTATGTACAACACACTACATCACCTCTACGTACACCACACCCCATCACCTCTACCTACATCACATACCATCACCTCTACCTACACCCCACTCCATCACCTCTCCCTACACCACACTCCATCATCTCTACCTACACCACACTCCATTATCTCTCCCTACACCACACTCCATCACCTCTACCCACACCAAACTCCATCACCTCTACATACACCACACTCCATCACCTCTACGTACAACACACTTTATCACCTCTACCTACACCACACTCCATCACCTCTACATACACCATACTCCGTCACCTCTACGTACAACACACTCCATCACCTCTATGTACAACACACTCCATCACCTCTACGTACACCACACCCCAACACCTCTACCTACATCACATACCATCACCTCTACCTACACCACACTTCATCATCTCTACCTATAACATGCTCCATCACCTCTACCTGTAACATGCTCCATCACATCCACGTACAACACACTCCATCACCTCTACCTACACCATACTCCATTACCTCTACCTACACCACACCCCATCACCTCTACCTACACCACACCCCATCACCTCTACCTACATCATACTCCATCATCTCTACCTAAAACACACTCCATCACCTCTACCTACACCAAAACCCATCATCTCTACCTATACCACACTCCATCACCTCTACCTCTACCTACACCACACCCCATCACCTCTACCTACACCACACTCCATCATCTCTACCTACACCACACTACATCACCTTTACCTACACCACACTCCATCATCTCTACCTATAACATGCTCCATCACCTATACCTGCACTATCCTCCTTTATCTCTACCTACAACACACTCCATAACCTCTACCCACACCAAACTCCATCACCTCTACCTACACCAAAACCCATCACCTCTACCTACACCACACTCCATCATCTCTACCTACATCACACTACATCACCTTTACCTACACCACACTCCATCACCTCTATGTACACCATACCCCATCACCTCTACCCACACCACCCCCCATCACCTCTACCTACACCACACTCCATCACCTGTACGTACAACACACTTAATCACCTCTACCTACACCACACTCCATTATCTCTACCTACAACAAACTCCATCACCTCTTCCTACACCACACTCCATCACCTCTACCTACACCACACTACATCACCTTTACCTACACCACACTCCATAACCTCTACCTACACCACACTCCATTATCTCTCCCTACACCACACTCCATCACCTCTACCCACACCAAACTCCATCACCTCTACCTACACCACACTCCATCACCTCTACATACACCACACTCCATCACCTCTACGTACACCACACTTTATCACCTCTACCTACACCAAAACCCATCACCTCTACCTACACCACACTCCATTATCTCTACCTACATCACACTACATCACCTTTACCTACACCACACCCCATCACCTCTACCCACACCACACCCCATCACCTCTACCTACACCACACTCCATCACCTGTACGTAAAACACACTTAATCACCTCTACCTACACCACACTCCATTATCTCTACCTACAACACACTCCATCACCTCTACCTACACCACACTCCATCACCTCTACCTAAACCACACTACATCACCTCTACCTACACCACACTACATCACCTTTACCTACACCATAATCGATAACCTGTACCCACACCAAACTCCATCAACTCTACCTACACCAAAACCCATCACCTCTACCTACACCACACTTCATCACCTCTATGTACACCACACCCCATCACCTCTACCTACACTACACTCCATCACCTCTACCTACACCACACTCCATCATCTCTACCTATAACATGCTCCATCACCTCTACCTACACCATACTCCATCACCTCTACCCACATCACACTCCATCACCTCTACCTACACCACACTCCATTATCTCTACCTACATCACACTCCATCACCTCTACCTACACCACATTCCATCTCCTCTACCTACACCACACCCCATCACCTTTACCTACACCATACTCAATCACCTCTACCTACACCACACTCCATCACCTCTACCTACACCACATCCCATCACCTCTACGTACACCACACTCCATCATCTCTACCTATAACATGCTCCATCACCTCTACCTACACCATACTCCATCACCTCTACCCACACCACACTCCATCACCTCTACCTACATCACACTCCATCACCTCTACCTACGCCAAACTCTATCACCTCTAACTACACCACACTCCATCGCCTCTACCTACACCGCACTCCATCACCTCTATCTACACCACACTCCGTCACCTCTACGTACAACACACTCCATCACTTCTATGTACAACACACTCCATCACCTCTACGTACACCACACCCCATCACCTCTACCTACATCACATACCATCACCTCTACCTACATCACACTCCATCATCTCTACCTATAACATGCTCCATCACCTCTACCTGTAACATGCTCCATCACCTCCACGTACAACACACTCCATCACCTCTACCTACACCCCATTCCATCACCTCTCCCTACACCACACTCCATCACCTCTACCCACACCAAACTCCATCACCTCTACATACACCACACTCCATCACCTCTACGTACAACACACTTTATCACCTCCACCTACACCACACTCCATCACCTCTACCTATAACATGCTCCATCACCTCTACCTATAACATGCTCCATCACCTCTACCTACAACACACCCCATTACCTCTAACTACACCACACTCCATCACCTCTACGTACAACACACTCCATCACCTCTACCTACACCACACTCCATCATCTCTACCTATAACATGCTCCATCACCTCTACCTGTAACATGCTCCATCACCTCCACGTACAACACACTCCATCACCTCTACCTACACCCCATTCCATCACCTCTCCCTACACCACACTCCATCACCTCTACCCACACCAAACTCCATCACCTCTACATACACCACACTCCATCACCTCTACGTACAACACACTTTATCACCTCCACCTACACCACACTCCATCACCTCTACCTAAAACATGCTCCATCACCTCTACCTATAACATGCTCCATCACCTCTACCTACAACACACCCCATTACCTCTAACTACACCACACTCCATCACCTCTACGTACAACACACTCCATCACCTCTACCTACACCACACTCCATCACCTCTACCTACACCACACTCCATCACCTCTACCTACACCACACTCCATCATCTCTACCTATACCACACCCCATCACCTCTACCTACACCACACTCCATCACCTCTACCTACACCACACTCCATCACCTCTACGAATACCACACCCCATCACCTCTACCTACACCAAACTCCATCACCTCTAACTACACCACATTCCATCACCTCTACCTACCCCACACTCCATCACCTTTACCTACACCATAATCGATAACCTGTACCCACACCAAACTCCATCAACTCTACCTACACCAAAACCCATCACCTCTACCTACACCACACTTCATCACCTCTATGTACACCACACCCCATCACCTCTACCTACACTACACTCCATCACCTCTACCTACACCACACTCCATCATCTCTACCTATAACATGCTCCATCACCTCTACCTACACCATACTCCATCACCTCTACCCACATCACACTCCATCACCTCTACCTACTTCACACTCCATCACCTCTACCTATACCATACCTCATCAATTCTACCTACACCACACTCCATCATCTCTACCTACATCACACTCCATCACCTCTACCTACACCACACTCCATCATCTCTACCTATAACATGCTCCATCACCTCTACCTACACCATACTCCATCACCTCTACCCACATCACATTCCATCACCTCTACCTACTTCACACTCCATCACCTCTACCTATACCATACCTCATCAATTCTACCTACACCACACTCCATCATCTCTACCTACACCACACTCCATCATCTCTACCTACATCACACTCCATCACCTCTAGCTACACCACATTCCATCGCCTCTACCTACACCACACCCCATCACCTTTACCTACACCATACTCAATCACCTCTACCTACACCACACTCCATCATCTCTACCTATAACATGCTCCATCACCTCTACCTGTAACATGCTCCATCACCTCCATGTACAACACACTCCATCACCTCTACCTATAACATGCTCCATCACCTCTACCTACACCATACTCCATCACCTCTACCCACACCACACTCCATCACCTCTAGCTACATCACACTCCTTTACCTCTACCTACACCATACTCCATCACCTCTACCCACACCATACTCAATCACCTCTACCTACACCACACTCCATCATCTCAACCTATAACATGCTCCATCACCTCTACATACACAACACCCCATCACCTCCACCTACACCACACTCCATCATCTCTACCTACACCACACCCCATCACCTCTACCTACACCACACTCCATCATCTCTACCTACATCACACTCCATCACCTCTACCTACATCACATTCCATTGCCTCTACCTACACCCCATCACTTTTACCTACACCATACTCAATCACCTCTACCTACACCACACTCCATCATCTCTACCTACACCACACCCCATCACCTCTACCTACACCACACACCATCACCTCTCCCAACACCACACTGTATTACCTCTATGTACACCACACTCCATTACCTCTCTCTGCACCACACTGTATTATCTGCGTACACTGCACTGCATCACCTCAACTGATGCACAGATAGACCCTAGCCCACCAGTCATCATCTCTTCTCCAACCCACATTCCAAACAAGTGACTCTCTTATTATCTCTGGACTGCACTACAATCCATCATACCTCCACGCAATCCCAGACATTTATTTCCACCCAACCCAGACTGACATACCTGGGCATATGTCTTTGTGAGTGCAGATTCTGCCCTGTCCTTGGGGTGGGTTTCTATGTTGGAGTGGTCCCATACATGGTACAGTCTTTCTCCTGTGCTTAAATGTATGAAGAGCAGGGCCAGGAGAATGAATGTGGACTCCATGTCAGGTGTTTTTACTTCTTCTTAAAGTTGAGTTTTTTTCTTCTCTTGAGAGTCGTTTCTATGAGACATGAGATGAACCTTAAACTGCAATGTCACACAAAGTCCTGGAGACCTGGATCCAGTTACCAATTACTTCAGCATACATCCTTATTAGTACATAAGGCCTCAATTTATCTGACCTCTTATTGCTATTCATCAAGGTCATATAAGGTTAAAGGAGGGGGGCTTTGTGCTTAGACCACCACCAGTGTGACCAAACATGGAAGAGGATACCAAGTTCTGGGAATATGTCTTGGATCCTTACCTTCACAGTGACATTCTCACCTCAGTATTGCAGACTATGATAACTTAATGATGGTGGTTTTTGGATCTAGGATGGAGTCCAGCAGCTCCACTCTCTTAGGCACTGGCTTGGTCAGATCAATCTGGTAGGAGGAGGGTGAAGGGGCAATGATGTTGTGAAGCCAAACTAAATGCGGTCTGGCACACAGGAGCTTCTGTCTGGGCTGGTGCCAGTTATAATGTCCAGAACTTTCCAGAACCAGCTGGATTCTCTGCAGGGTACAAGGTGATTGCCTTACAAGCTCAGATCTCAGTATGATGGTCATACATGTGGTATATCTCACCACCCATCACATACCCCACCACCACCACTCCCACCATACACTGCAACATCTCCTCAAGATTCTCACCTTTTCTTCTTTTCTTCAGTTTCTGTTTCGTTGCGTAGCAGGTCTGTAAAATAATGAGAACATCTCAAGGTGACATCTGAAGGTTGTCCTTGGAGTTTGGCCTTCAAATATTCTGTCTCACATAGAGGACACGAGGACTGGTACAATATGTCATCTAGTTCATTAAGGACTGTCTCCTCTTATCAGGTCTTACCTCTCCAGTATGCTTCTCTATAGTCCTTGAAGTCTCACTTGTGGTGTATAACCTTTGATGTGGATGAGGGCAGTCTCTTACCTACTTTTGAGGTATCTCTCCAAGGTTTCAGGTCAAGACAGTCTCTTAATGAAATATAAGGTGCTTATATAAGGTTTTTGGTCAGGAAGGTCTCTCACCTGTATGAGTGGTGTTTCTCTAAGGTTTTGGTCAGGAAGGTCTCTCACCTGTATGAGTGATGTCTCTCTTTTTTAGGAGGGGGTCTCTCTAAGGTTTTGGCTCAGGACGGTCTCTCAACTGTATATGAGGTGTCTGTCTAAGATATTAGGTCAGAACGGACTCTCAACTGTATATGAGGTGTCTCTCTCGGGTTTCAGGTCAGGACAGTCTCTCACCTGGGTCTGCAGTGTCTGTCTTAGCCCCTAGCTTGGAGCTGCGTACATTCTCTCTCAGGATATGTCTCTGCACATCTGGAGAACATCTCTTTCAGTTTTGCCAGAGAGGTTGGACTGGAGCGTTCGGCCAATGAGGCTGGAGAACCTTATCTGACATTAACACTTTATTTCTTGAGTCACCTGACCAGGTGCCTCCTCGTCTGAGCCTGACTATCCCTGCAGATGGCAACACTTCACATTATGTAACCAAAAATCCACAGAATAGCAGTAGGCAATCTCACCCACGCTGCCCTGATTTACAGATTTCTACGCCTCCATCTTCCATATTTAACTCTTCAGTGTCTGGAAAACATCGACACAAGTGGAGTAAACAGAGTGAAGATAATGAGGATGTTCATTTTACATACCCCTCTACGGAGAGGTTCTCCAGAGGAGCGTACCAATCCATCACTACCCTGTGACATCATGGAGAGGTTCTCCTGAGGATCATATCACACCAATACTACCCTGTGACATCACTAAGAAGTTCTAAAGTGGATTAAACTAATAACTAACTTGTGATATCACTGAGAAGGTCTCCAAAATATTTCTCCATATCAATCCTACCCTGTAATATGAATTCTTGTAAAATGTCTCCAGACTATTATACCATAACATCACTACTAGAGACGGTGAAACTCTCAAGTTTCGTTGTGTGTTCAGGTTCAGCAGCTCGAAACCTCAAATCATTTCAGGATGAACAAGTTTGTTACACTGTCAGGGCTCCTAGGACTATATATCTATAATACATAGTGTATGACACTGTCAGGGCTCCTAGGACTATATATCTATAATACATAGTGTATGACACTGTCAGGGCTCCTAGGACTATATATCTATAGTACATAGAGTAGGACACTGTCAGGACTCCTAGGACTATATATCTATAATACATAGTGTATGACACTGTCAGGGCTCCTAGGACTATATATGTATATAATACATAGTGTATGACACTGTCAGGGCTCCTAGGACTATATATCTATAGTACATAGTGTATGACACTGTCAGGGCTCCTAGGACTATATATCTATAATACATAGTGTATGACACTGTCAGGGCTCCTAGGACTATATATCTATAATACATAGTGTATGACACTGTCAGGGCTCCTAGGTCTATATATCTATAATACATAGTGTATGACACTGTCAGGGCTCCTAGGACTATATATCTATAATACATAGTGTATGACACTGTCAAGGCTCCTAGGACTATATATCAATAATACATAGTGTATGACACTGTCAGGGCTCCTAGGACTGTATATCTATAATACATAGTGTTTGACACTGTCAGGACTCCTAGGACTGTATATCTATAATACATAGTGTATGACACTGTCAGGACTCCTAGGACTAGATATCTATAATACATAGTGTATGACACTGTCAGGGCTCCTAGGACTATATATCTATAATACATAGTGTATGACACTGTCAGGACTCCTAGGACTATATATCTATAATACATAGTGTATGACACTGTCAGGGCTCCTAGGACTATATATCTATAATACACAGTGTATGACACTGTCAGGACTCCTAGGACTATATATCTATAATACATAGTGTATGACACTGTCAGGACTCCTAGGACTATATATCTATAATACATAGTGTATGACACTGTCAGGACTCCTAGGACTATACTGTATATCTATAATACATAGTGTATGACACTGTCAGGACTCCTAGGACTTATATATATATATATATAAATAATACATAGTGTATGACACTGCCAGGACTCCTAGGACTATATCTATAATACATAGTGTATGACACTGTCAGGGCTCCTAGGACTATATATCTATAATACATAGTGTATGACGCTGTCAGGACTCCTAGGACTATATATCTATAATACATAGTGTATGACACTGTCAGGACTCCTAGGACTATATATCTATAATACATAGTGTATGGCACTGTCAGGGCTCCTAGGACTATATATCTATAATACATAGTGTATGACACTGTCAGGACTCCTAGGACTATATATCTATAAAACATAGTGTACGACACTGTCAGGACTCCTAGAACTATATCCATAAAATATATTGTATGGCACTATGCTCTTCCAGTCTAGGAGTCCCTTTTCCTCTTCTTTCTCCTCAAACCTGACCCAAATCCTCATCCTCCTCCATCAACTTAAGGCGATGATGTTGACTAAGTGATGTGAACTGTTCCTCCTCTTCCATCCCTCATTGCATGAGTATAAGGGTTTCCTGTAATATATACAATAGAGGGATCACATCGCTGATGCTGCAGTCATCAGTGCTGAAAAATTTGGTGGCTTCTTCAACGGGCTTGAGAAGCCAGCACACTTCTCTCATGAGCCTCTAATGATGTATCTCAAAGTAATACATTGTCTCTGTGGTCTGCTGCATGCAATAATTGTTCACCACCTTCTGCTGCTCACATAGATGCTCCAGCATGTTTAAGGTTGAGTTCTACCGAGTTGCAACATTGCAGATAAGGCAGTGAAAAGGCAGACCGGTTTATCACTGTAAATCGAGCAGGGTATTTTTGTGATGTACAGCTGAAATACGCAGAGAGTTTTACGGCCATAAGGAGTTCCTTTTTAAGGCTGAGGACTCCTAGGACTATATATCTCTAATAATAATAATAATAATAGTCCTTTAATAGTCCCACAATGGGGAAATTCAGTGTGTTACAGTAGCAAAGATAATCAGATACAAACACAAATACAACATGTACAAGAATGTTCCAAGGTGAGAGGCATTACATTGATAGTAGACAGACAGATAGGACGCAGCAGAGGGGGGGAATTTAACAGGCAGAAAGATCTTTCAGTTCTCTGTGTGTAATGATCTCCGCTTAGGTCGGTGTTGGTTGTACAGCCTAACTGCGGTGGGGAGGAAAGACTTCCGATAGCGCTCCTTCTCACACTTAGGGTGGAGCAGTCGGTCACTGACAGTACTGCCCAGCGCTATCACAGTCTCATGCATGGGATGGGAGTTATTTTCCCGCATGGAGCTCACCACGGACAGTATCCTTCTGTCACCCACCACCTGCACTGGGTCCAGTGGGCTCCCCAAGACAGAGCTGGCCCTTCTAATCAGCTTGTGTATGACACTGTCAGGGCTCCTAGGACTATATATCTATAATACATAGTGTATGACACTGTCAGGGCTCCTAGGACTATATATCTATAATACATAGTGTATGACACTGTCAGGACTCCTAGGACTATATATCTATAATACATAGTGTATGACACTGTCAGGGCTCCTAGGACTATATATCTATATAATACATAGTGTATGACACTGTCAGAACTCCTAAGACTATATATGTATAATACATAGTGTATGACACTGTCAGGGCTCCTAGGACTATATATCTATAATACATAGTGTATGACACTGTCAGGGCTCCTAGGACTATATATCTATAATACATAGTGTATGACACTGCTAGGGCTCCTATGACTATATATCTATAATACACAGTGTATGACACTGTCAGGCCTCCTAGGACTATATATCTATAATACATAGTGTATAACACTGTCAGGGCTCCTAGGACTATATATCTATAATACATAGTGTGTGACACTGTCAGGGCTCCTAGGACTATATATCTATAATACATAGTGTGTGACACTGTCAGGACTCCTAGGACTATATATCTATAATACATAGTGTATGACACTGTCAGGGCTCCTAGGACTATATATCTATTATACATAGTGTATGACACTGTCAGGACTCCTAGGACTATATATCTATAATACATAGTGTATGACACTGTCAGGACTCCTAGGACTATATATCTATAATACATAGTGTATGACACTGTCAGGACTCCTAGGACTATATATCTATAATACATAGTGTATGACACTGTCAGGGCTCCTAGGACTATATATCTATAATACATAGTGTATGACACTGTCAGGGCTCCTAGGACTATATATCTATAATACATAGTGCATGACACTGTCAGGGCTCCTAGGACTATATATCTATAATACATAGTGCATGACACTGTCAGGACTCCTAGGACTATATATCTATAATACATAGTGTATGACACTGTCAGGGCTCCTAGGACTATATATCTATAATACATAGTGTATGACACTGTCAGGACTCCTAGGACTATATATCTATAATACATAGTGTATGACACTGTCAGGACTCCTAGGACTATATATCTATAATACATAGTGTATGACACTTTCAGGGCTCCTAGGACTATATATCTATAATACATAGTGTATGACACTGTCAGGGCTCCTAGGACTATATATCTATAATACATAGTGTATGACACTGTCAGGGCTCCTAGGACTATAAATCTATAATACATAGTGTATGACACTGTCAGGACTCCTAGGACTATAGGTCTATAATACCTAGTGTATGACACTGTCGGACAGGGACTATATATCTATAATACATAGTGTATGACACTGTCAGGGCTCCTAGGACTATATATCTATAAAACATAGTATTTGACACTGTCAGGACTCCTAGGACTATATATCTATAATACATAGTGTATGACACTGTCAGGGCTCCTAGGACTATATATCTATAATACATAGTGTATGACACTGTCAGGGCTCCTAGGACTATATATCTATAATACATAGTGTATGACACTGTCAGGGCTCCTAGGACTATATATCTATAATACATAGTGTATGACACTGTCAGGACTCCTAGGACTATATATCTATAATAAATGGTGTATGACACTGTCAGGACTCCTAGGACTATATATCTATAAAACATAGTGTATGACACTGTCAGGACTCCTAGGACTATATATCTATAATACATAATGTATGACACTGTCAGGGCTCCTAGGACTATATATCTATAATACATAGTGTATGACACTGTCAGGGCTCCTAGGACTATATATCTATAATACATAGTGTATGACACTGTCAGGGCTCCTAGGACTATATATCTATAATACATAGTGTATTACACTGTCAGGACTCCTAGGACTATATATCTATAATACATGGTGTATGACACTGTCAGGACTCCTAGGACTATATATCTATAATACATAATGTATGACACTGTCAGGGCTCCTAGGACTATATATCTATAATACATAGTGTATGACACTGTCAGGGCTCCTAGGACTATATATCTATAATACACAGTGTATGACACTGTCAGGACTCCTAGGACTATATATCTATAATACATAGTGTATGACACTGTCAGGGCTCCTAGGACTATATATCTATAATACATAGTGTATGACACTGTCAGGACTCCTAGGACTATATATCTATAAAACATAGTGTATGACACTGTCAGGGCTCCTAGGACTATATATCTATAATACATAGTGTATGACACTGTCAGGGCTCCTAGGACTATATATCTATAATACATAGTGTATGACACTGTCAGGACTCCTAGGACTATATATCTATAATACATAGTGTATGACACTGTCAGAGCTCCTAGGACTCTATATCTATATAACATAGTGTAAAACTATATATACGAGTCCCAGTTTCTCTTCTTCCTCAACCCTGACTCAGATCCTCATCCTTCTCCATCAACACAAGGTGATGACATTGACTAAGAGATGTGAACTGTTCCTTCTCTTCCATCCCTCGTTGCATGAGTATAATGGTTTCCTGTAAGATATACAATAGATGGATGACATCGCTGATGTTGCAGTCATCCTTGCTGACAAATTTGGTGGCTTCTTCAAAGAGCTTGAGAAGCCAGCACACTTCCCTAATGAGCCTCCAATGATGTATCTAGAAGTAGCACATTGTCCCTGTGGTCAGCTGCATGTAATAATTGTTCACCACCTTCTGCTGCTTACACAGAGGCTCCAGCATGTTTAAGGTTTAGTTTTACCAAGTTGCAACATTGCAGATAAAGCGATACACAGGCAGACCAATTTGTCACTGTAAATCGAGCAGAGTGTTTTTGTGATGTACAGCTGAAATACGCAGAGCGTTTTCTGGCCATAAGGAGTTCCTCTTTAAGGCTGAGGGTTTCGGAAACACAGCTTTTTTTTTTTTGTTTCATATTTTGCTGCATTGTTTTTTAGTCAAAGCCAAGAATGGCTACAAAAGGAATGGGAAATATATAGTAAGTTCTTAGACTTCTCCTTTCTGCTCAATCCACTCTTGGCTTTGGCTCCAAAAACCGCAGCAAAATCTGCAACAAAAAACGCTGCATTTCTGCAACGTGGGACCTCAGCCTTAAGCCATTATACAGGTTAATAAATTGGCAAACCACCAGATTAAGGACATGTGCCATACAGGGACAATGTGTTATTCATCCTAAGTACAGCACAAGGACAGCTTTCCTAGAGATATAATGGCAGCTAGGTATCCTACATCGAGGTTGAGCCCATGCCATCAGATGGCGAAACGCAGTGGAATTGATTAAGTGGTAAGGCAGCGACTGCACCACCAGCAGCTTAGGCAGGTGAGAGTTAAGTTGTACATGACTGAATGACTGGGCACATATTGCTGTTTCCTGGTCACACATTCCCTTATGGATGACTGACATTGACATGGAAGAGGAGGAGGTAAAAAAAAGTTGGTGGTGATGATGATTATAGCGATGACAAAGTGCTAGGTGTAGATGTGGCCTGCCTACCAGGAAGATCACGGGGTGGAGGAGGAGAACAGTCTTTCTCACTTTCCCTGCCAGTCACACTGCCAAGTCTATTTTTCCCAATGGGACATTGATGCCTTTTCATGTGAGTACGTAGAGATGTCATTCCTACATTTTTTCCTGCACATCCATGGTCCAAGGTGGGGATGACCACAATTAGTTGATGCCAGTAGCACCTCTCATACCCTGCCAGTTTCCACTAGGTCTGCCACAGGCAGGCTTTTTGGATGTTGGGCTTACGCATTGGCCGGAATCATTACTATCAGCACTACCACCACCCTCTTTATCTGATGTCACCTTGTCACCCTGACCCAGTTGCCAGGCCCTTTCCACAAAAGAATCATCATTGACAATGTCATCATTATCATCATTAGAGATGAGCGAATCGAAGCTGACGAAGTGGAATTCGATCCTGAATTTCAGGAAATCTTCGATTTGCATCGATTCCAGATTTCCTCACGCTTCGTGGTATCGAATTGCACATTTCAAATCAGGGGTTTTACCCCTTGGATACCGTGGTCAAACATGACCGTGGCATCCAAGGGGTTCCGCCATGCTACCTGTCCCTCTCGGCACAAAAATACTGATACTCACCTGTCCTATAATAATATAATAATATTGTCCTATAATAGTATAATAATAGCACCAGCTCTAGGGAAGGGGGGAATTGAAGCAGCGATATCTGATCACTGCTTCAGTAGGTATACACTGCACTACACGTGTATTGTAGTGTATAGGAGGCTGTCAGTCCGTGCAGACGCATAGGCTGACAGTCTCCATTCAATTCAGGATCAACCAGGTATACGGAGGGACAGCGATGTGGCAGACCCGGGGTCACTGGTCAGTCCCCGGGCTGCTGAATAGGAGCAGCGGCACCCCCCCCAAAACATCGCAGTGGGGGCCGATTGGGACCCCAATATATAATAAGACCCCTGAGATGCCGCGGTCATGTTTGACCGTGGCATCTTAGGGGTTAACACCCGCAATCGGAACTCAGCTGTGACCGCGGGTGATAGAGGACAATGGCAGCCATCCCGTTTGCAAAAAGTCCTTCCCGGCAGCGCCTTACTATTAGGGCGGATGTCGGGAAGGGTTTAACGCGATTCACTGCAAATTAATTCGGATCGAATCGAATTGTTTTGGAAACTTCGGATAATCGGTCAAATCAAATTTTTGCATAATTCGCTCATCTCTAATCATCATCTTTCCAAACTTTTTTTCTAACACATTATCATAGCCAAGCACACTCTCAGAATTTCCACCTCCAGATATCCACATAGCTTCGTAAGAAGCATTTCAAGGTCGTTGAGTGGCCGAGCCAGTCTCCAGATCTCAACCCCATAGAAAACCTTTGGAGGGAATAGAAAGTCCGTGTTGCCCAGCGACAGCCCCAAAACATCCCTGCTCTAGAGGAGATCTGCATGGAGGAATGGGCCGACATACCAGCAACAGTGTGTGCCAACCTTGTGAAGACTTACAGGAAACGTTTCACCTCTGTCATTGCCAACAAAGGAGATAGAACAAAGGATTGAGATGAACGTTTGTTATTGACCAAATACTTATTATCCACCATAATTTGCAAATAAATTCTTTAAAAATCAGACAATGTGATTTTCTGGATTAGTTTTCTCATTTTGTCTCTCATAGTTGAGGTCTACCTATGATGACAATTACAGGCCGGCCTCATCTTTATAAGTGGGAGAACTTGCACAATTGGGGGCTGACTAAATACTTTTTTCCCCCATTGTGTATATATATATATATATATATATATGTGCAGTTACGCGTAAAGAGAAATGCTTAGGCAATGAATATTTTATTCAGATTAACAAAAACGCTCCGTCACACTGTGTATAAGGTCACCAGAGCAGAAAAAAACAACCAATGAAATTACTAGATTTTTTATCAGAGTTGCAGTATGTATTTAATGAAAAAATATTAAGCCTTACCCAAAAAAAGTAATTAACAAAACATTTTTCACCACCAGGATTGTCAGTAAAAAAGTATGCTTAAAGAATGTGTATAGAGAAGAAACTGCTCTACTGCACAACAGACAGCATTAGATTATTGGCATTGAAAGGGTTAACAGCGTGTGTAAGCAGCAGCTCAGATTCCACTCACTGTCTATGATCCTGCCCTATCTCTATATCTATCTCTAATCTTCCTGTGTAATTTCTTGATTCTCTCAGTTCTCCTCGTCCTATAACTGTTGCTGGAATGCCTAGTTCTAATGCTCAGAGACCCAGGGGAGGATAAAAACATAAAAAACAATGCTACTTACCTTTTCCTGGCTCTGCTGCACTCCAGTGCGCTACTTCGGCCATCTTCAATGTTGGACCAGATCTCGCGTGATCCAGGCCGGCGTCGCGATGCATAATGACGTAGGCTGACGTCTGGGACGTCACCAAACAGACCCGAAGCCTGTCGGAGCATAGGAGAGGTAAGTAACATTGTTTTTTATGTTCGCTCTCCTCCCCTGGGCCCCTGATCGTTATACTCGGCGGTCTGAAAAGACCCCCAAGTATAATGATAGCAGTGTTTATGGGGTTCGCGGTAGCGGCTGCCACAGGGCTCCGGGCCCCTTAATGTCCGCTGCTACCCTGGTATTTACGCCCCTGATCACAGATCTATTTACATGTCCACCATTTACAGCAACTAAAGACACAAGTGTCCAAGCTTTTATCTTCCCTATGACATCAGCACTGTAAGCTCCACCTACCACTGTCTATTGGTTGAGACTGTCAGGTGTAGCTACCACAGACATGTCTGAGTCACTGTCCACGTGTGCACTATATTTCCTGGTCAGACACGTGGCGGTGGACATTTTCTTGTAGCATGGCTATTTTTGTTCATCCAAAGTGAATCGACATTTGTTGGGTTAATTTATATTCATTAAAAAACAAACAATTTGTAATATTCAGGACAAAGCCAGCTTATGACGAAGCAATTTGCCACGATCGCCACTCACGTATCACCCTATGAGGGGAGCCCCCAGTTTGGCATTTCTGTACAACTTCAGTGAGGGTAGTGTATTTGACCATTTCATCCAGGGAAAGCTGGGTCATTTAATGAGGGTTAATTATCACCCATCTGGGAGGCTCTACAAGTCGGGCGTGAGGAGTCTCTAGTGGATGAGATGGGCTCATAGTGAGGGCCATGTGTGCACCATGGAGATTGGAGAAAACCAGCGGGAGCCGTCACTGACCCCAATCCACTGTGTGCGAGGGAGAATCTCTACATGTACCGACCGACCTGACCAGGAGGTGGTGAGAGCTCAAGGTATATATATATATATATATATATATATATATATATATATTGTGTGTATGGGGTGTATACTGGCTGTGTGTACAGGGATGTATATGTGGTATATACTGGGTGTGTATGGGGTGTATACTGGCTGTGTGTACAGGGGTGTGTATGGGGTGTATACTGGCTGTGCGTACAGGGGTGTGTATGTGGTATATACCGGCTGTGTGTACAGGGGTGTGTATGTGGTATATACCGGCTGTGTGTACAGGGGTGTATATGGGGTATATACCGGCTGTGTGTACAGGGGTGTATATGGGGTATATACTGGCTGTGCGTACAGGGGTGTGTATGGGGTATATACCGGCTGTTTGTACAGGGGTGTATATGGGGTATATACCGGCTGTGCGTACAGGGGTGTATATGGGGTATATACCGGCTGTGCGTACAGGGGTGTGTATGGGGTATATACCGGCTGTGCGTACAGGGGTGTGTATGGGGTATATACCGGCTGTGTGTACAGGGGTGTGTATGGGGTATATACCGGCTGTGTGTACAGGGGTGTGTATGTGGTATAACCGGCTGTGTGTACAGGGGTGTATATGGGGTATATACCGGCTGTGTGTACAGGGGTGTATATGGGGTATATACCGGCTGTGCGTACAGGGGTGTATATGGGGTATATACCGGCTGTGCGTACAGGGGTGTGTATGGGGTGTATACTGGCTGTGTGTACAGGGGTGTGTATGTGGTATATACCGGCTGTGTGTACAGGGGTGTGTATGTGGTATATACCGGCTGTGTGTACAGGGGTGTATATGGGGTATATACCGGCTGTGTGTACAGGGATGTATATGTGGTATACACTGGCTGTGTGTACAGGGATGTGTATGTGGTATATACTGGCTGTGTGTACAGGGGTGTATATGTGGTATATATAATATATATCTAATTCTATCCTGTGTGGTACAGTACTCTGAGCTCTGTATCTAACCCTGTTCTGTGTGATACTATCTGCTGAGCTGTGTATCTAATCCTATCCTGATCTGGGCCCCCTCACCTGTCTGGCAGGCTCAGCTGCAGCTGTCTGTAATCCAAGCCAGGCTGATAAGGCTGAAGAGCAAAACTCCCATCATCTGCAGGGGGAATCCTATTCTAAGAAGTGGAGGGTGGTGAGAAATAATCTAATGCGGTTGCATCATCATCACCATCATCACCCCCACCGCCAGCTGTCACCACAAACCCCACCGCCACCACCACAACCCCCACCATTTGACCCCATGCCATACACAGCTCCAGCTGCCTCTTGGCATTGTATACAGTGATCTTAGGCTTGTGATCAGCTTCTCCACTGTAGACTCAGGTGCAGGGTACTTGGGCTGATCTCGCTTCTAGCTCAGATGTGTGAAGTGATAGGGCGCCCCCCTCTGGCCCCCACAGGCCCTGCTCTCCTTACCAGTGTTGCCTATGATGATTGTGTGCTGGATTTTGTGCGCAGAGCTCTACTGTTTTAACCATTTGATGTCCAACCCTGTTGTGTCTTGTGAGGTATAACTAAGTCTAGTGAGATGGCGGGCGGGGGGCATGCGGGAGGTGTTGGAGGGTTGGGCGACACCACTGTGAGAAACGGTTGTGCAAGTACCGGGGTAATAGCCATAGTGGATGCCAAAGGACCTGGGATATTAGGTGGCCCAGCGGGCCCTTGATGCTGTGTGATTGTTTTTTTTTTTTATTTTTTAATAGGCTGTTAGCTGCTAGAGTAACCCATGATGATGACAATGGGGGACGGACTACTGGATGCAATGTGTGACGATGGGGGACAAACTACTGGATGCAATGTGTGACGATGGGGGACGGACTACTGGATGCAATGTGTGACGATGGGGGACGGACTACTGGATGTCAAGCATGACAATGGGGGACGGACTACGGGATGTCGTGCGTGACGATAGGGGACGGACTACTGGATGCAATGTGTGACGATGGGGGACGGACTACTGGATGTCGTGCGTGACAATGGGGGACGGACTACTGGATGCAATGTGTGACGATGGGGGACGGACTACGGGATGTCGTGCGTGACGATGGGGGGGACACTCTCGCCCCCCTCCAGTCCACCTTAATCTGTGCTGCCCGCTTAAAGAGGACCTTTCACGTCCTCATGTACATGCGGTTTTACATACTGCTAGAAAGCTAACAGCGCGCTGAATTCAGTGCACTGCCGGCTTTCCTGGTATGTGCCCCGGGGCTGGAGATATCGGGGGTCGTAGTTTCATGGTTCACCGTTAGAAAGACGTTCCTGACAGTCTAGCTGCGCTGTGAGGAGCGCCCCCTCTCTGTACTCATCTATAGCGCTGTACTGTCAGAAGGGGCGTTCCTTACAGTCCAGTGATGACTCTGAGCTTAGAGGAACGCCACCCCCAGTACAGGAATATGGGTGAGTACAGAGAGGGGGCGCTCCTCACAGCACAGCTAGACTGTCAGGAACGCCCTTCTAACGGTGAACCATGAAATTTACACCGCCGATATCTCCAGCCCCGGGGCACATACCGGGAAAGCCGGCAGTGCACTGAATTCAGTGCGCTGTTAGCTTTCTAGCGGTATGTAAAACAGCATATACATGAGGACATGAAAGGTCCTCTTCAATACACCTCTCCCCCCTCAAGTCCACCTTAAACTGTGCTGCTCGCCTAATACACCTCTCCCCCCGTTCTCCATCGGCCGCTCCCCTCTGCCAATCCCTTCACTGGCTACCCATTGCCCAGCGAATAGAGATCAAATTACTAACACTGACATACAAAACCATCCACAGCCTGTCCCCTCCATATATCTCCGACCTAATCTCCCGCTACCTGCCCACACGTAACCTCCGATCCTCCAAAGACCTCCTACTCCGCTCTGCTCTTATCCGCTCCTCACACAACCGTCTCCAAGACTTCTCCCGTGTATCCCCCATACTCTGGAACTCATTACCAAGACACATAAGACTGATCCCCACAATCACAAGCTTCAAGAAGGCCCTGAAGACTCCCCTATTCAGGAAGGCCTACAACCCCCAATAACACTACTGTCACCACACCGCCACCTGTACAACCTCCAATAACACTACTGTCACCACTCCGCCATCTGTACAACCTCCAATAACACTACTGTCACCGCACCGCCATCTGTACAGCCTCCAATAACACTACTGTCACCACACCGCCATCTGTACATCCTCCAATAACACTACTGTCACCACACCACCATCTGTACAACCCCCAATAACACTACTGTCACCACACTGCCACCTGTACAACCTCCAATAACACTACTGTCACCACACCGCCATCTGTACAGCCTCCAATAACACTACTGTCACCACACTGCCATCTGTACAACCTCCAATAACACTACTGTCACCACATCGCCATCTGTACAGCCCCCAATAACACTACTGTCACCACACCGCCATCTGTACAGCCTCCAATAACACTACGTCGTCACCGCCATCTGTACAACCCCCAATAACACTACTGTCACCACACCGCCATCTGTACAACCTCCAATAACACTACTGTCATCACACCGCCATCTGTACAGCCTCCAATAATACTACTGTCACCCACCGCCATCTGTACAACCTCCAATAACACTACTGTCACCACACCGCCATCTGTACAGCCTCCAATAACACTACTGTCACCACACCGCCATCTGTACAACCTCCAATAACACTACTGTCACCACACCGCCATCTGTACAACCTCCAATAACACTACTGTCACCACACCGCCATCTGTACAACCTCCAATAACACTACTGTCACCACACCGCCATCTGTACAACCTCCAATAACACTACTGTCACCACACCGCCATCTGTACAACCTCCAATAACACTACTGTCACCACACCGCCATCTGTACAGCCTCCAATAACACTACTGTCACCACACCGCCATCTGTACAGCCTCCAATAACACTACTGTCCTGACACCGCCATCTGTACAACCTCCAATAACACTACTGTCACCACACCGCCATCTGTACAACCCCCAATAACACTACTGTCACCACACCGCCATCTGTACAACCCCCAATAACACTACTGTCACCACACCGCCATCTGTACAACCTCCAATAACACTACTGTCACCACACCGCCATCTGTACAACCACCAATAACACTACTGTCACCCACCGCCATCTGTACAACCCCCAATAACACTACTGTCACCACACCGCCATCTGTACAACCTCCAATAACACTACTGTCACCACACCGCCATCTGTACAACCTCCAATAACACTACTGTCACCACACCGCCATCTGTACAACCTCCAATAACACTACTGTCACCGCCATCTGTACAACCCCCAATAATACTACTGTCACCACACCGCCATCTGTACAGCCTCCAATAACGCTACTGTCACCACACCGCCAACTGTACAGCCACCAATAACACTACTGTACACCGCCATCTGTACAACCCCCAATAACACTACTGTCACCACACCGCCATCTGTACAACCCCCAATAACACTAATGTCACCACACCGCCATCTGTACAACCCCCAATAACACTACTGTCACCACACCGCCATCTGTACAACCTCCAATAACACTACTGTCACCACACCGCCATCTGTACAGCCTCCAATAACACTACTGTCACCATACCGCCATCTGTACAACCTCCAATAACACTACTGTCACCACACCTCCATCTGTACAACCTCCAATAACACTACTGTCACCACACCGCCATCTGTACAACCTCCAATAACACTACTGTCACCACACCGCCATCTGTACAGCCTCCAATAACACTACTGTCACCACACCGCCATCTGTACAACCCCCAATAACACTACTGTCACCACACCGCCATCTGTACAACCCCCAATAACACTACTGTCACCCACCGCCATCTGTACAACCCCCAATAACACTACTGTCACCACACCGCCATCTGTACAACCTCCAATAACACTACTGTCACCACACCGCCATCTGT
Source organism: Leptodactylus fallax (assembly GCA_947044405.1). NCBI lineage: Eukaryota > Metazoa > Chordata > Amphibia > Anura > Leptodactylidae > Leptodactylus > Leptodactylus fallax. The sequence goes on from CAMRHE010001326.1 coordinate 84,985, forward strand.
ACAACCCCCAATAACACTACTGTCACCACACCGCCATCTGTACAACCTCCAATAACACTACTGTCACCACACCGCCATCTGTACAACCCCCCAATAACACTACTGTCACCACACCGCCATCTGTACAACCCCCAATAACACTACTGTCACCACACCGCCATCTGTACAACCTCCAATAACACTACTGTCACCACACCGCCATCTGTACAGCCTGCTCCCCCACCTTCTGTCTCTATCCCTCTTCCCTCATAGATTGTAAGCTCTTGTGGGCAGGGCCCTCTATCCCACTGTGCCAGTGATCACTGTTAGCATTATTTGTTTTGTATATCTTGTGTACTGTATGTAAATCCTCAAATGTACAGCACCATGGAATTAATATAATAATGTACAGAGCACCATGGGATTAATATAATAATGTACAGAGCACCATGGAATTAATATAATAATGTACAGCACCATGGAATTAATATAATAATGTACAGAGCACTATGGGATTAATATAATAATGTACAGAGCACCATGGGATTAATATAATAATGTACAGAGCACCATGGGATTAATATAATAATGTACAGCACCATGGGATTAATATAATAATGTACAGAGCACCATGGGATTAATATAATAATGTACAGCACCATGGGATTAATATAATAATGTACAGAGCACCATGGGATTAACATAATAATAATGTACAGAGCACCATGGGATTAATATAATAATGTACAGAGCACCATGAAATTAATATAATAATGTACAGAGCACCATGGAATTAATATAATAATGTACAGAGCACCATGGGATTAATATAATAATATACAGCACCATGGGATTAATGTAATAATGTACAGAGCTCCATGGAATTACTATAATAATATACAGAGCACCATGGGATTAGTATAATAATGTACAGAGCACCATGGGATTAATATAATAATATACAGAGCACCATGGGATTAGTATAATAATGTACAGAGCACCATGGGATTAGTATAATAATGTACAGAGCACCATGGGATTAATATAATAAAGTACAGCACCATGGGATTAATATAATAATGTACAGAGCTCCATGGAATTACTATAATAATATACAGCACCATGGAATTAATATAATAATGTACAGAGCACCATGGGATTAATATAATAATGTACAGAGCACCATGGGATTAATATAATAATGTACAGAGCACCATGGGATTAATATAATAATATACAGCACATTGGGAATAATATAATAATGTACAGCACCATGGGATTAATATAATAATGTACAGAGCACCATGGGATTAATATAATAATGTACAGAGCACCATGGGATTAGTATAATAATATACAGAGCACCATGGAATTAATATAATAATGTACAGAGCACCATGGGATTAATATAATAATGTACAGAGCACCATGGGATTAATATAATAATGTACAGAGCACCATGGAATTAATATAATAATGTACAGCACCATGGGATTAATATAATAATGTACAGAGCACCGTGGGATTAATATAATAATGTACAGAGCACCATGGGATTAATATAATAATGTGCAGAGCACCATGGGATTAATATAATAATGTAAAGAGCACCATGGAATTAATATAATAATATACAGAGCACCATGGGATTAGTATAATAATGTACAGAGCACCATGGGATTAGTATAATAATGTACAGAGCACCATGGGATTAGTATAATAATGTACAGAGCACCATGGAATTAATATAATAATGTACAGCACAATGGAATTAATATAATAATGTACAGAGCACCATGGGATTAATATAATAATGTACAGAGCACCATGGGATTAATATAATAATATACAGAGCACCATGGGATTAGTATAATAATGTACAGAGCACCATGGGATTAGTATAATAATGTACAGAGCACCATGGGATTAGTATAATAATGTACAGACCACCATGGGATTAATATAATAAAGTACAGAGCTCCATGGAATTACTATAATAATATACAGCACCATGGAATTAATATAATAATGTACAGAGCACCACGTGGGATTAATATAATAATGTACAGCACCATGGGATTAATATAATAATGTACAGAGCACCATGGGATTAATATAATAATGTACAGAGCTCCATGGAATTACTATAATAATATACAGCACCATGGGATTAATATAATAATGTACAGAGCACCATGGGATTAATATAATAATGTACAGCACCATGGGATTAATATAATAATGTACAGAGCACCATGGGATTAATATAATAATGTACAGAGCACCATGGAATTACTATAATAATATACAGCACCATGGAATTAATATAATAATGTACAGAGCACCATGGGATTAATATAATAATATACAGCACATTGGGAATAATATAATAATGTACAGAGCACCATGGAATTAATATAATAATGTACAGAGCACCATTGGGAATAATATAATAATGTACAGAGCACCATGGGATTAATATAATAATATACAGAGCACCATGGGATTAGTATAATAATGTACAGAGCACCATGGGATTAGTATAATAATGTACAGCACCCTGGGATTAGTATAATAATGTACAGAGCACCATGGGATTAATATAATAATGTACAGAGCACCATGGGATTAATATAATAATGTACAGAGCACCATGGAATTAATATAATAATGTACAGAGCACCATGGGATTAATATAATAATGTACGAGCACCATGGGATTAATATAATAATGTACAGAGCACCATGGGATTAATATAATAATGTACAGAGCACCATGGGATTAATATAATAATGTACAGAGCACCATGGAATTACTATAATAATGTACAGCACCATGGGATTAATATAATAATGTACAGAGCACCATGGGATTAATATAATAATGTACAGCACCTTGGGATTAATATAATAATGTACAGAGCACCATGGAAATAATATAATAATGTACAGAGCACCATGGGATTAATATAATAATGTACAGAGCACCATGGGATTAATATAATAATGTACAGAGCACCATGGGATTAATATAATAATGTACAGAGCACCATGGAATTAATATAATAATGTACAGCACCATGGGATTAATATAATAATGTAAAGCACCATGGAATTAATATAATAATGTACAGCACCATGGGATTAATATAATAATGTACAGCACCATGGGATTAATATAATAATGTACAGAGCACCATGGGAATAATATAATAATGTACAGAGCACCATGGGATTAATATAATAATGTACAGCACCATGGGATTAACAGTGCTATATAAATAAACAATAATAATAATAATAATAATATATGTAATGTGTGATGTTTTCGTCTTGCAGGCTGAGGCTCTTGTTCTTCTTGTCTGTTGTAGGAGACACAGGCTTCCAGCAGTGACCAGTCCTCCCAGTCCTGCCATTAACCCTGCTATGTACAGTGTGAAGTTTCTGTCATTGTAGAGTGCACAGAATCTGCAGAGGGTGAGTGTGAAGGGTTAATGGTGTGTGGTATGTTATATGTAAACATCAGGGAGCAGCTGCACCATTATACAGCTTAGGACAGTTCACACATGGAGGACACTGTATGCTAGGATAGTGAGCACAGTGCTGTACCTGCTGTATATCCCCGGGAGGAAACACCCCCCCCCCTCCAGAGCCCCCCAAATACTAATGTCCCCCACACTGCTCTATCACATATCACATCACTCGGACCCATCTGTGTAATCTACATCACTTCTCTAAGGACACTATATACAATCTATAGCTTATAGAGGAGCAGATTGTACATAGCGTCTTATCTACAGGTTATAGAGCAGATTGTACATAGTGTCCTATCTACAGGTTATAGAGCAGATTGTACACAGTGTCCTATCTACAGGTTATAGAGCAGATTGTACATAGTGTCCTATCTACAGGTTATAGAGCAGATTGTACATAGTGTCCTATCTACAGGTTATAGAGCAGATTGTACATAGTGTCCTATCTACAGGTTATAGAGCAGATTGTACATAGTGTCCTATCTACAGGTTATAGAGCAGATTGTACATAGTGTCCTATCTACAGGTTATAGAGCAGATTGTACATAGTGTCCTATCTACAGGTTATAGAGCAGATTGTACATAGTGTCCTATCTACAGGTTATAGAGCAGATTGTACATAGTGTCCTATCTACAGGTTATAGAGCAGATTGTACATAGTGTCCTATCTACAGGTTATAGAGCAGTTTGGACTAGTGTCCATCACAGGTTATAGAGCAGATTGCACATAGTGTCCTATCTACAGGTTATAGAGCAGATTGTACATAGTGTCCTATCTACAGGTTATAGAGCAGATTGTACATAGTGTCCTATCTACAGGTTATAGGGGAGCAGATTGTACATAGTGTCCTATCTACAGGTTATAGAGCAGATTGTACATAGTGTCCTATCTACAGGTTATAGAGCGGATTGTACATAGTGTCCTATCTACAGGTTATAGAGCAGATTGTACATAGTGTCCTATCTACAGGTTATAGAGCAGATTGTACACAGTGTCCTATCTACAGGTTATAGAGCAGATTGTACATAGTGTCCTATCTACAGGTTATAGAGCAGATTGTACATAGTGTCCTATCTACAGGTTATAGAGCAGATTGTACATAGTGTCCTATCTACAGGTTATAGAGCAGATTGTACATAGTGTCCTATCTACAGGTTATAGAGCGGATTGTACATAGTGTCCTATCTACAGGTTATAGAGCAGATTGTACATAGTGTCCTATCTACAGGTTATAGAGAGGGAGCAGATTGTACATAGTGTCCTATCTACAGGTTATAGAGCAGATTGTACATAGTGTCCTATCTACAGGTTATAGAGCGGATTGTACATAGTGTCCGATCTACAGGTTATAGAGTGGATTGTACACAGTGTCCTATCTATAGGTTATAGAGCAGGAGGAGCAGATTGTACATAGTGTCCTATCTACAGGTTATAGATCAGATTGTACATAGTGTCCTATCTACAGGTTAAAGAGCAGGAGGAGCAGATTGTACATAGTGTCCTATCTACAGGTTATAGATCAGATTGTACATAGTGTCCTATCTACAGGTTATAGAGCAGATTGTACATAGTGTCCTATCTACAGGTTATAGAGCAGATTGTACATTGTGTCCTATCTACAGGTTATAGAGCAGATTGTACATAGTGTCCTATCTACAGGTTATAGAGCAGGAGGAGCAGATTGTACATAGTGTCCTATCTACAGGTTATAGAGCAGATTGTACATTGTGTCCTATCTACAGGTTATAGAGCAGATTGTACATAGTGTCCTATCTACAGGTTATAGAGCAGATTGTACATTGTGTCCTATCTACAGGTTATAGAGCAGATTGTACATAGTGTCCTATCTACAGGTTATAGAGCAGATTGTACATAGTGTCCTATCTACAGGTTATAGAGCAGGATTGTACATAGTGTCCTATCTACAGGTTATAGAGCAGATTGTACATAGTGTCCTATCTACAGGTTATAGAGCAGATTGTACATAGTGTCCTATCTACAGGTTATAGAGCAGATTGTACACAGTGTCCTATCTACAGGTTATAGAGCAGATTGTACATAGTGTCCTATCTACAGGTTATAGAGCAGGTGGAGCAGACTGTACATAGTGTCCTATCTACAGGTTATAGAGCAGATTGTACATACTGTCCTATCTACAGGTTATAGAGCGGATTGTACATAGTGTCCTATCTACAGGTTATAGGGAGCAGATTGTACATAGTGTCCTATCTACAGGTTATAGAGCAGATTGTACATAGTGTCCTATCTACAGGTTATAGAGCAGATTGTACATAGTGTCCTATCTACAGGTTATAGAGCAGATTGTACATAGTGTCCTATCTACAGGTTATAGAGCAGATTGTACATAGTGTCCTATCTACAGGTTATAGAGCAGATTGTACATAGTGTCCTATCTACAGGTTATAGAGCAGATTGTACATAGTGTCCTATCTACAGGTTATAGAGCAGATTGTACACAGTGTCCTATCTACAGGTTATAGAGCAGATTGTACATAGTGTCCTATCTACAGGTTATAGAGCAGATTGTACATAGTGTCCTATCTACAAGTTATAGAGCAGATTGTACATACTGTCCTATCTACAGGTTATAGAGCAGGAGGAGCAGATTGTACATAGTGTCCTATCTACAGGTTATAGAGCAGATTGTACATAGTGTCCTATCTACAGGTTATAGAGCAGATTGTACATAGTGTCCTATCTACAGGTTATAGAGCAGGGAGCAGATTGTACATAGTGTCCTATCTACAGGTTATAAATAGATTGTACATAGTGTCCTTCTCAGGTTATGGAGCAGACTGTACATAGTGTCCTATCTACAGGTTATAGAGCAGATTGTACATAGTGTCCTATCTACAGGTTATAGAGCAGATTGTACATAGTGTCCTATCTACAGGTTATAGAGCAGATTGTACATAGTGTCCTATCTACAGGTTATAGAGCAGATTGTACATAGTGTCCTATCTACAGGTTATAGAGCAGATTGTACATAGTGTCCTATCTACAGGTTATAGAGCAGATTGTACATAGTGTCCTATCTACAGGTTATAGAGGTGAGCAGATTGTACATAGTGTCCTATCTACAGGTTATAGAGCAGATTGTACATACTGTCCTATCTACAGGTTATAGAGCAGATTGTACATAGTGTCCTATCTACAGGTTATAGAGCAGATTGTACATAGTGTCCTATCTACAGGTTATAGAGCAGATTGTACATAGTGTCCTATCTACAGGTTATAGAGCAGATTGTACATAGTGTCCTATCTACAGGTTATAGAGCAGATTGTACATAGTGTCCTATCTACAGGTTATAGAGGAGCAGATTGTACATAGTGTCCTATCTACAGGTTATAGAGCAGATTGTACATAGTGTCCTATCTACAGGTTATAGAGCAGATTGTACATAGTGTCCTATCTACAGGTTATAGAGCAGATTGTACATAGTGTCCTATCTACAAGCTATAGAGCAGATTGTACATACTGTCCTATCTACAGGTTATAGAGCGGATTGTACATAGTGTCCTATCTACAGGTTATAGGAGCAGATTGTACATAGTGTCCTATCTACAGGTTATAGAGCAGATTGTACATAGTGTCCTATCTACAGGTTATAGAGCAGATTGTACATAGTGTCCTATCTACAGGTTATAGAGGAGCAGATTGTACATAGTGTCCTATCTACAGGTTATAGAGCAGATTGTACATAGTGTCCTATCTACAGGTTATAGAGCGGATTGTACATAGTGTCCTATCTACAGGTTATAGAGCAGATTGTACATAGTGTCCTATCTACAGGTTATAGAGCAGATTGTACATAGTGTCCTATCTACAGGTTATAGAGCAGGAGGAGCAGATTGTACATAGTGTCCTATCTACAGGTTATAGAGGAGCAGATTGTACATAGTGTCCTATCTACAGGTTATAGAGCAGATTGTACATAGTGTCCTATCTACAGGTTATAGAGCAGGAGGAGCAGACTGTACATAGTGTCCTATCTACAGGTTATAGAGCAGATTGTACATAGTGTCCTATCTACAGATTATAGAGCAGATTGTACATAGTGTCCTATCTACAGGTTATAGAGCAGATTGTACATAGTGTCCTTTCTACAGGTTATAGAGCAGATTGTACATAGTGTCCTATCTACAGGTTATAGAGCAGATTGTACATAGTGTCCTATCTACAGGTTATAGAGGAGCAGATTGTACATAGTGTCCTATCTACAGGTTATAGAGCAGATTGTACACAGTGTCCTATCTACAGGTTATAGAGCGGATTGTACATAGTGTCCTATCTACAGGTTATAGAGCGGATTGTACATAGTGTCCTATCTACAGGTTATAGAGCAGATTGTACATAGTGTCCTATCTACAGGTTATAGAGCAGATTGTACATAGTGTCCTATCTACAGGTTATAGAGCAGATTGTACATAGTGTCCTATCTACAGGTTATAGAGCAGATTGTACATAGTGTCCTATCTACAGGTTATAGAGCAGATTGTACATAGTGTCCTATCTACAGGTTATAGAGCAGATTGTACATAGTGTCCTATCTACAGGTTATAGAGCAGATTGTACATAGTGTCCTATCTACAGGTTATAGAGCAGATTGTACATAGTGTCCTATCTACAGGTTATAGAGCAGATTGTACATAGTGTCCTATCTACAGGTTATAGGAGCAGATTGTACATAGTGTCCTATCTACAGGTTATAGAGGAGCAGATTGTACATAGTGTCCTATCTACAGGTTATAGAGGAGCAGATTGTACATAGTGTCCTATCTACAGGTTATAGAGCAGATTGTACATAGTGTCCTATCTACAGGTTATAGAGCGGATTGTACATAGTGTCCTATCTACAGGTTATAGAGCAGATTGTACATAGTGTCCTATCTACAGGTTATAGAGCAGATTGTACATAGTGTCCTATCTACAGGTTATAGAGGAGCAGATTGTACATAGTGTCCTATCTACAGGTTATAGAGCAGATTGTACATAGTGTCCTATCTACAGGTTATAGAGCAGATTGTACACAGTGTCCTATCTACAGGTTATAGAGCAGATTGTACATAGTGTCCTATCTACAGGTTATAGAGCAGATTGTACATAGTGTCCTATCTACAGGTTATAGAGCAGATTGTACACAGTGTCCTATCTACAGGTTATAGAGCAGATTGTACATAGTGTCCTATCTACAGGTTATAGAGCAGATTGTACATAGTGTCCTATCTACAGGTTATAGAGCAGATTGTACATAGTGTCCTATCTACAGGTTATAGAGCAGATTGTACATAGTGTCCTATCTACAGGTTATAGAGCAGATTGTACATAGTGTCCTATCTACAGGTTATAGAGCAGATTGTACATAGTGTCCTATCTACAGGTTATAGAGCAGATTGTACATAGTGTCCTATCTACAGGTTATAGAGAGGAGAGCAGATTGTACATAGTGTCCTATCTACAGGTTATAGAGCGGATTGTACATAGTGTCCTATCTACAGGTTATAGAGCGGATTGTACATAGTGTCCTATCTACAGGTTATAGAGCAGATTGTACATAGTGTCCTATCTACAGGTTATAGAGCAGATTGTACATAGTGTCCTATCTACAGGTTATAGAGCAGATTGTACATAGTGTCCTATCTACAGGTTATAGAGCAGATTGTACATAGTGTCCTATCTACAGGTTATAGAGCAGATTGTACATAGTGTCCTATCTACAGGTTATAGAGCAGATTGTACATACTGTCCTATCTACAGGTTATAGAGCAGATTGTACATAGCGCCATCTACAAGTTTAGAGCAGATTGTACATAGTGTCCTATCTACAGGTTATAGAGCAGATTGTACATAGTGTCCTATCTACAGGTTATAGAGCAGATTGTACATAGTGTCCTATCTACAGGTTATAGACAGAGCAGATTGTACATAGTGTCCTATCTACAGGTTATAGAGCAGGAGGAGCAGACTGTACATAGTGTCCTATCTACAGGTTATAGAGCAGATTGTACATAGTGTCCTATCTACAGATTATAGAGCAGATTGTACATAGTGTCCTATCTACAGGTTATAGAGCAGATTGTACATAGTGTCCTATCTACAGGTTATAGAGGGAGCAGATTGTACATAGTGTCCTATCTACAGGTTATAGAGCAGATTGTACATAGTGTCCTATCTACAGGTTATAGGGAGCAGATTGTACATAGTGTCCTATCTACAGGTTATAGAGCAGATTGTACATAGTGTCCTATCTACAGGTTATAGAGCGGATTGTACATAGTGTCCTATCTACAGGTTATAGAGCAGATTGTACATAGTGTCCTATCTACAGGTTATAGGAGCGGATTGTACATAGTGTCCTATCTACAGGTTATAGAGCAGATTGTACACATTGTCCTATCTACAGGTTATAGGAGCAGATTGTACATAGTGTCCTATCTACAGGTTATAGAGCAGATTGTACATAGTGTCCTATCTACAGGTTATAGGGCAGATTGTACATAGTGTCCTATCTACAGGTTATAGAGCAGATTGTACATAGTGTCCTATCTACAGGTTATAGGGCAGATTGTACATAGTGTCCTATCTACAGGTTATAGAGCAGATTGTACATAGTGTCCTATCTACAGGTTATAGAGCGGATTGTACATAGTGTCCTATCTACAGGTTATAGAGCAGATTGTACATAGTGTCCTATCTACAGGTTATAGAGCAGATTGTACATAGTGTCCTATCTACAGGTTATAGAGCAGATTGTACATAGTGTCCTATCTACAGGTTATAGAGCAGATTGTACATAGTGTCCTATCTACAGGTTATAGAGCAGATTGTACACAGTGTCCTATCTACAGGTTATAGAGCAGATTGTACATAGTGTCCTATCTACAGGTTATAGAGCGGATTGTACATAGTGTCCTATCTACAGGTTATAGAGCAGATTGTACACAGTGTCCTATCTACAGGTTATAGAGCAGATTGTACATAGTGTCCTATCTACAGGTTATAGAGCAGATTGTACATAGTGTCCTATCTACAGGTTATAGAGCAGATTGTACATAGTGTCCTATCTACAGGTTATAGAGCAGATTGTACATAGTGTCCTATCTACAGGTTATAGAGCAGATTGTACATAGTGTCCTATCTACAGGTTATAGAGCAGATTGTACATAGTGTCCTATCTACAGGTTATAGAGCAGATGGACGCTGTACATAGTGTCCTATCTACAGGTTATAGAGCAGATTGTACATAGTGTCCTATCTACAGGTTATAGAGCAGATTGTACATAGTGTCCTATCTACAGGTTATAGAGCAGATTGTACATAGTGTCCTATCTACAGGTTATAGAGCAGGAGAGCAGATTGTACATAGTGTCCTATCTACAGGTTATAGAGCGGATTGTACATAGTGTCCTATCTACAGGTTATAGAGCAGATTGTACATAGTGTCCTATCTACAGGTTATAGAGCAGATTGTACATAGTGTCCTATCTACAGGTTATAGGGAGCAGATTGTACATAGTGTCCTATCTACAGGTTATAGAGCAGATTGTACACAGTGTCCTATCTACAGGTTATAGAGCAGATTGTACATAGTGTCCTATCTACAGGTTATAGAGCGGATTGTACATAGTGTCCTATCTACAGGTTATAGAGCAGATTGTACATAGTGTCCTATCTACAGGTTATAGAGCAGATTGTACATAGTGTCCTATCTACAGGTTATAGAGCAGATTGTACATAGCGTCCTATCTACAGGTTATAGAGCAGATTGTACATAGTGTCCTATCTACAGGTTATAGAGCAGATTGTACATAGTGTCCTATCTACAGGTTATAGAGCAGATTGTACATAGTGTCCTATCTACAGGTTATAGAGCAGATTGTACATAGTGTCCTATCTACAGGTTATAGAGCAGATTGTACATAGTGTCCTATCTACAGGTTATAGAGCGGCAGATTGTACATAGTGTCCTATCTACAGGTTATAGAGGAGCAGATTGTACATAGTGTCCTATCTACAGGTTATAGAGCGGATTGTACATAGTGTCCTATCTACAGGTTATAGAGCGGATTGTACATAGCGTCCTATCTACAGGTTATAGAGCAGATTGTACATAGTGTCCTATCCACAGGTTATAGAGCAGATTGTACATAGCGTCCTATCTACAGGTTATAGAGCAGATTGTACATAGTGTCCTATCTACAGGTTATAGAGCAGATTGTACATAGTGTCCTATCTACAGGTTATAGAGCAGATTGTACATAGTGTCCTATCTACAGGTTATAGAGCAGATTGTACATAGTGTCCTATCTACAGGTTATAGAGCAGGAGGAGCAGACTGTACATAGTGTCCTATCTACAGGTTATAGAGCAGATTGTACATAGTGTCCTATCTACAGGTTATAGAGCAGATTGTACATACTGTCCTATCTACAGGTTATAGAGCAGATTGTACATACTGTCCTATCTACAGGTTATAGAGCAGGAGGAGCAGATTGTACATAGTGTCCTATCTACAGGTTATAGAGCAGATTGTACATAGTGTCCTATCTACAGGTTATAGAGCAGATTGTACATAGTGTCCTATCTACAGGTTATAGAGCAGATTGTACATAGTGTCCTATCTACAGGTTATAGAGCAGATTGTACATAGTGTCCTATCTACAGGTTATAGAGCAGATTGTACATAGTGTCCTATCTACAGGTTATAGAGGGAGCAGATTGTACATAGTGTCCTATCTACAGGTTATAGAGCGGATTGTACATAGTGTCCTATCTACAGGTTATAGAGCAGATTGTACATAGTGTCCTATCTACAGGTTATAGAGCGGATTGTACATAGTGTCCTATCTACAGGTTATAGAGCAGATTGTACATAGTGTCCTATCTACAGGTTATAGAGCAGATTGTACACAGTGTCCTATCTACAGATTATAGAGCGGATTGTACATAGTGTCCTATCTACAGGTTATAGAGCAGGATTGTACATAGTGTCCTATCTACAGGTTATAGAGCAGATTGTACATAGTGTCCTATCTACAGGTTATAGAGCAGATTGTACATAGTGTCCTATCTACAGGTTATAGAGCAGATTGTACATAGTGTCCTATCTACAGGTTATAGAGCAGATTGTACATAGCGTCCTATCTACAGGTTATAGAACAGATTGTACATAGTGTCCTATCTACAGGTTATAGAGCAGATTGTACATAGTGTCCTATCTACAGGTTATAGAGCAGATTGTACATAGTGTCCTATCTACAGGTTATAGAGCAGATTGTACATAGCGTCCTATCTACAGGTTATAGAGCAGATTATACATAGTGTCCTATCTACAGGTTATAGAGCAGATTGTACATAGCTGTCCTATCTACAGGTTATAGAGCAGATTGTACATAGCGTCCTATCTACAGGTTATAGAGCAGATTGTACATAGTGTCCTATCTACAGATTATAGAGCAGATTGTACATAGTGTCCTATCTACAGGTTATAGAGCAGATTGTACATAGTGTCCTATCTACAGGTTATAGAGCGGATTGTACATAGTGTCCTATCTACAGGTTATAGAGCGGATTGTACATAGTGTCCTATCTACAGGTTATAGAGCGGATTGTACACAGTGTCCTATCTACAGGTTATAGAGCGGATTGTACATAGTGTCCTATCTACAGGTTATAGAGCGGATTGTACATAGTGTCCTATCTACAGGTTATAGAGCGGATTGTACTAGTGTCCTATCTACAGGTTATAGAGCAGATTGTACATAGTGTCCTATCTACAGGTTATAGAGCAGATTGTACATAGTGTCCTATCTACAGGTTATAGAGCGGATTGTACAGTGTCCTATCTACAGGTTATAGAGCAGATTGTACATAGTGTCCTATCTACAGGTTATAGAGCAGATTGTACATAGTGTCCTATCTACAGGTTATAGAGGAGCAGATTGTACACAGTGTCCTATCTACAGGTTATAGAGCAGATTGTACATAGTGTCCTATCTACAGGTTATAGAGCAGATTGTACACAGTGTCCTATCTACAGGTTATAGAGCAGATTGTACATAGTGTCCTATCTACAGGTTATAGAGCAGATTGTACATAGTGTCCTATCTACAGGTTATAGAGCGGATTGTACATAGCGTCCTATCTGCAGGTTATAGAGCGGATTGTACATAGTGTCCTATCTACAGGTTATAGAGCAGATTGTACATAGTGTCCTATCTACAGGTTATAGAGCAGATTGTACATAGTGTCCTATCTACAGGTTATAGAGCAGATTGTACATAGCGTCCTATCTACAGGTTATAGAGCAGATTGTACATAGTGTCCTATCTACAGGTTATAGAGCAGATTGTACATAGTGTCCTATCTACAGGTTATAGAGCAGATTGTACACAGCGTCCTATCTACAGGTTATAGAGCGGATTGTACAGTGTCCTATCTACAGGTTATAGAGCAGATTGTACACAGTGTCCTATCTACAGGTTATAGAGCAGATTGTACACAGTGTCCTATCTACAGGTTATAGGGCAGATTGTACATAGCGTCCTATCTACAGGTTATAGAGGAGCAGATTGTACACAGTGTCCTATCAACAGGTTATAGAGCGGATTGTACATAGCGTCCTATCTACAGGTTATAGAGCAGATTGTACATAGTGTCCTATCTACAGGTTATAGAGCGGATTGTACAGTGTCCTATCTACAGGTTATAGAGCAGATTTGTACACAGAGTCCCATCTACAGGTTTTGGGGCGGGAGGGGCGGATTGTAAAAAAAAAATTTTCCCCCCCCCCTCCCCTCCCGTTCTCCCCCCCCCCCTCCCCCCCATTGTCCGTCTCTAGGTCTTTGTTCACTTCCCAGAGTCCACAGTGATCGCTCTGACTTTGCACACATAACCCAGTAATGTACAGTTAGTATTCTCACTGTTTTGCACACACAGTAACACTGCTCACACTTCTTTCCTTGCACACTCGCTGGCACTACTCATCATTCTCATCAGGCACTCGCTCACCATTACTCTGGATTACGTCATTACTTCCGGACTCCACAGTCATGAATCTTGCAGATAATCTCTGCCTCCACGCTGCCAGCCTCCTACCTGTCGCTGACATCACCCCTTGTGTTACTCATCACTATCTCATGTCTGCCTGAGTCGATGGTCACTTCTTTCCATACACAATTTGAGTAATGTCCGCCTGCCCTTAATATTGTGGAGACGTCACCGAATCTTCTTTTACACCCCACAGAAGGATAAACCCAGACGCTGCACCCGAGGGCAACAACATCCATGTAAGAACCGTGTCAGCTACGGCCAGAACATGAGCCTAACATTACTTGAGAGCCACCTGCTAGATACCCCGACCCAGTAATCACCCCTCATTACTATACATACAGTGGGTATGGAAAGTATTCAGACCCCTTTAAATCTTTCACTCTTTTTTTCATTGCAGACATTTGCTAAAAGCTAAAAAGTTCCTTTTATTTCTCATTAATGTACACTCAGCTCCCCATCCTGACAGAAAAATAACAGAAATGTACAGCGGTGTCTCAATAACTTAGAATATCTTTGAAACGTTTATTTCTCTCAGTAATTCCATTAATAAAGTGACCTCCTATATTTTCTAGATTCTTTACACACAGAGTCTTCTATTCCAAGTGTTTTATTTCTGTAAATGTTGATTATGGATTACAGGGAATGAAAACCCAAATCTAAGAAAATGAGAATCTTGTAAATTCAGTTCAGTCTTGTAAATTCAGCGTCAGCTGCCAAGGTTTCCTCAGTCTGGTTCAGTAGGACACACAATCCTGGAAGACGCTGATTATGGATTGTATTACTGAATGACTGAGATGAAGGAACGTTTCACAGATATTCTCGTTTATTGAGATGCACCTGTAGATATTTTTGCTAATTTATTAAAAAAGAAAACCTGCAATCTCCCATGGCCATAAGTATTCAGACCCTTTGCTGTGACCCTCATATATAACTCACTGCTCTCCATTTCCTTCTGATCCTCCTTGAGATGGTTCTACTCCTTCATTGGAGTCCAGCTGTGTATAATTAAACTGATTGGCCTTGATTAGGAGCGGCGCCCACCTGTCTATATAAGACCTCACAGCCCACACTGCATGTCAGAGCAAATGCGAATCAGGAGGTCAAAGGAACTGCCCAAGGCGCTCAGAGACAGAATTGTGGCAAGGCACAGATCTGGCCAAGGTTCGTCAGAGCACAGCGGCCTCCATAATCCTTACATGGAAGAAGTTTGGGACGAGCAGAACTCTTCCTAGACCTGGCCGTCCAGCCAAACTGAGCAATGGTGGGAGAAGAGCCTTGGTGAGAGAGGTAAAGAAGAACCCAAAGATGACTGTGGCCGAGCTCCAGAGATGCAGTAGGGAGATGGGAGAAAGTTCCACAACGTCACTATCACTGCAGCCTCCACCAGTCGGGGCTTTATGGCAGAGGGGCCCGAAGGAAGCCTCTCCTCAGTGCAAGACATAGGAAAGCCAAAAAACACATGAAGGACTCCCAGACTATGAGAAATAAGATTCTCTGCTCCGAGGAGACGAAGATTGGACTTTTTGGTGTTAATTCTAAGCAGTATGTGTGGAGAAAACCAGGCCCTGCTCATCACCTGCCTAATACAATCCCAACAGTGAGACATGGCGGTGGCAGCATCATGCTATGGGGGACAGGACAACTGGGTGTAATGGAAGGAAAGATGAATGCGGCCAAGTACAGAGATATCCTGGAAGAAAACCTCTGCCAGAGTGCTCTGGACCTCAGACTGGGCCGAAGGTTCCAACAAGACAATGACCCTAAGCACACAGCTAAAATAGCAAAGGAACAACTCTGTGACCATTCCTGACTGGCCCAGCCAGAGCCCGGACCTCAACCCAACTGAGCATCTCTGGAGAGACCTGAAAATGGCTCCACCAACGTTCACCATCCAACCTGACGGAACTGGAGAGGATCTGCAAGGAAGAATGGCCGAGGATCCCCAAATCCAGATGTGACAAACTTGTTGTATCATTCCCAAGAAGACTCCTGGCTGTACTAGCTCAGAAGGAAGCGGCTTCTACTCAGTACTGAGCAAAGGCTCCGAATACTTATGGCCAGGGGAGATTGCAGGGTTTCTTTTTTAATAAATTTGCAAAAATATCGACATTTCTGTTTTTTTTCTGTCAAGATGGGGAGCTGAGTGTACATTAATGAGAAATAAAAGGAACTTTTTTGCTTTTAGCAAATGTCTGCAATGAAACAAAGAGTGAAGAATGTAAAGGGGTCTGAATACTTTCCATACCCACTGTATATCTACCAGATACCCCCTGTTCTACACGATACTTCTGTTCTCCAGGCAGTATATAGTGTTCCTCCTGAGGGTTCGGTCATATTTCTTCGGGCGCTTGTGGTGCAGGGACTCAGAACCCAAAGCCAGCTCTATTGTAGAAGTATCTAAGCACAGATGTGATACGTATCTGCTGCAGGACACATCTGCTGGAGAGGACTCCTTGTCTGGCACTTTTACCTCCAGGTTCAGCAGATTCTTTCTTACATGCGGTGACTGTTTGGTGGTCGCCTCCCCTTCTCCATCATTAGGGGTATTTGGCTGTAATTGTGCAGCCATAATGATGGATATCTAATAATCGGGCTCACCCACCGACAAGAGACCAAGAGACCTTCTGCTTCATCATACCGGACTTTATTATACACAGGAACAAACCCTCAGATGTGAGAGGATGACAAAGAACTAGACATCCCAACCACTGGGGTACATACATGAGAAATACCCCAGGGGCATATAACTAGACATCCCCACCACTGGGGTACATACATGAGAAATACCCCAGGGGCATATAACTAAACATCCCCACCACTGAGTCACACACATGTCCTGGGTGTTTCTCATCTATGTACCTCTAGTTATATAGAAAACACATATATTAAGTGACCCAATTCATGTAGCATCTGCCGCCTCCGGATGAGAAGGTACCTACAATATAAAGGGGAAAATGGGTCAAATATCCAAAAGTACCAAGAACTGGACCCCTATGTATTATGTATACCTGCCCCGTACCCACACCCTCCACAGTCAGTGGATATCATAGATCATATCATTGGTCACGCTATAGTGCATAAATGACTGGAGTATCACTACTGGTCTCACTATAGTGAGTAGATGACTGTAGGATCACTACTGGTCTCACTATAGTGAGTAGATGACTGTAGGATCACCGCTGGTCACATTATAGTGAGAAGATGACTGTAGGATCACCGCTGGTCTCACTATAGTGAGTAGATGACTGTAGGATCACCGCTGGTCTCACTATAGTGAGTAGATGACTGTAGGATCACCGCTGGTCTCACTATAGTGAGTAGATGACTGTAGGATCACCGCTGGTCACACTATAGAGATTAGATGACTGTAGGATCACCACTGGTCACACTATAGCTGAATAGATGACTGTAGTATTACTACTGGTCACACTATAGTGAATAGATGACTGTAGGATCACCGCTGGTCACATTATAGTGAGTGGATGACTGTAGGATCACCGCTGGTCACACTATAGTGAGTAGGATGACTGTAGGATCACTACTGGTCTCACTATAGTGAGTAGATGACTGTAGGATCACCACTGGTCTCACTATAGTGAGTAGATGACTGTAGGATCACCGCTGGTCACACTATAGAGAATAGATGACTGTAGGATCACCACTGGTCACACTATAGTGAATAGATGACTGTAGTATCACTACTGGTCACACTATAGTGAATAGATGACTGTAGGATCACCGCTGGTCACATTATAGTGAGTGGATGACTGTAGGATCACCGCTGGTCACACTATAGTGAGAGGATGACTGTAGGATCACCACTGGTCTCACTATAGTGAGTAGATGACTGTAGGATCACCACTGGTCACATTATAGTGAGTAGATGACTGTAGGATCACCACTGGTCACATTATAGTGAGTAGATGACTGTAGGATCACCAATGGTCACATTATAGTGAGTAGATGACTGTAGGATCACCACTGGTCACATTATAGTGAGTAGATGACTGTAGGATCACCACTGGTCACATTATAGTGAGAAGATGACTGTAGGATCACTACTGGTCTCATTATAGTGAGTAGATGACTGTAGGATCACCGCTGGTCACACTATAGTGAGTAGATGACTGTAGGATCACCGCTGGTCACATTATAGTGAGTAGATGACTGTAGGATCACCACTGGTCTCACTATAGTGAGTAGATGACTGTAGTATCACCACTGGTCACACTATAGTGAGTAGATGACTGTAGGATCACCACTGGTCACATTATAATGAGTAGATGACTGTAGGATCACCGCTGGTCTCACTATAGTGAGTAGATGACTGTAGGATCACCGCTGGTCACACTATAGTGAGAAGATGACCGTAGGATCACTACTGGTCTCACTATAGTGAGTAGATGACTGTAGGATCACCACTGGTCACAATATAGTGAGAAGATGATGGTAGGATCACTACTGGTCTCACTATAGTGAGTAGATGACTGTAGGATCACCGCTGGTCACATTATAGTGAGTAGATGACTGTAGGATCACCACTGGTCACATTATAGTGAGTAGATGACTGTAGGATCACTACTGGTCACATTATAGTGAGTAGATGACTGTAGGATCACCACTGGTCACATTATAGTGAAAAGATGACTGTAGGATCACTACAGGTCACATTATAGTGAGTAGATGACTGTAGGATCACCACTGGTCACATTATAGTGAGTAGATGACTGTAGGATCACCACTGGTCACATTATAGTGAGTAGATGACTGTAGGATCACCACTGGTAGTGGCATCAGCCATCTTCTTTGGAGTGGCCTGCTGGGGGAGCAGTATATCAACCAGGGACAGAAATAAACTTGACAAGCTGATTAGAAGGGCCAGCTCTGTCCTGGGGAGCCCACTGGACCCTGTGCAGGTGGTGGGTGACAGAAGGATACTGTCCGTGGTGAGCTCCATGCGGGAGAATAACTCCCATCCCATGCACTGTGATAGCGCTGGGCAGTACTGTCAGTGACCGACTGCTCCACCCTAGGTGTGAGAAGGAGCGCTATCGGAAGTCTTTCCTCCCCACCGCGGTTAGGCTGTACAACCAACACCAACCTAAGCGGAGATCATTACACACAGAGAACTGAAATATCTCTCTGCCTGTTAAATCCCCCCCCCCCTCTGCTACGTCCTATCTGTCTGTCTGCTATTAATGTAATGCCTCTCACCTTGGAACATTCCTGTACATGTTGTATTTGTATTTGTATCTGCTTATCTTATCTTTGCTGCTGTAACACACTGAATTTCCCCATTGTGGGACTATTAAAGGACTATTATTATTATTATAGTGAGTAGATGACTGTAGGATCACTACTGGTCACACTATAGTGAGTAGATGACTGTAGGATCACCACTGGTCACACTATAGTGAGTAGATGACTGTAGGATCACCACTGGTCACATTATAGTGAGAAGATGACTGTAGGATCACTACTGGTCTCATTATAGTGAGTAGATGACTGTAGGATCACCGCTGGTCACACTATAGTGAGTAGATGACTGTAGGATCACCGCTGGTCACATTATAGTGAGTAGATGACTGTAGGATCACCGCTGGTCACATTATAGTGAGTAGATGACTGTAGGATCACCACTGGCCACATTATAGTGAGTAGATGACTGTAGGATCACCACTGGTCACGTTATAATGAGTAGATGACTGTAGGATCATCGCTGGTCTCACTATAGTGAGTAGATGACTGTAGGATCACCGCTGGTCACACTATAGTGAGTAGATGACTGTAGGATCACCACTGGTCTCACTATAGTGAGTAGATG
Source organism: Leptodactylus fallax (assembly GCA_947044405.1). Lineage (NCBI taxonomy): Eukaryota > Metazoa > Chordata > Amphibia > Anura > Leptodactylidae > Leptodactylus > Leptodactylus fallax. Next base: position 105,396 of record CAMRHE010001326.1, read on the forward strand.
ACTGTAGGATCACCACTGGTCACATTATAGTGAGTAGATGACCGTAGGATCACCACTGGTCACACTATAGTGAGAAGATGACCGTAGGATCACCACTGGTCACATTATAGTGAGTAGATGACCGTAGGATCACCACTGGTCACATTATAGTGAGTAGATGACCGTAGGATCACCACTGGTCACATTATAGTGAGTAGATGACCGTAGGATCACCACTGGTCACATTATAGTGAGTAGATGACCGTAGGATCACCACTGGTCACATTATAGTGAGTAGATGACCGTAGGATCACCACTGGTCACATTATAGTGAGTAGATGACCGTAGGATCACCACTGGTCACATTATAGTGAGTAGATGACCGTAGGATCACCACTGGTCACATTATAGTGAGTAGATGACCGTAGGATCACCACTGGTCACATTATAGTGAGTAGATGACCGTAGGATCACCACTGGTCACATTATAGTGAGTAGATGACCGTAGGATCACCACTGGTCACATTATAGTGAGTAGATGACCGTAGGATCACCACTGGTCACATTATAGTGAGTAGATGACCGTAGGATCACCACTGGTCACATTATAGTGAGTAGATGACCGTAGGATCACCACTGGTCACATTATAGTCAGTAGATGACCGTAGGATCACCACTGGTCACATTATAGTCAGTAGATGACCGTAGGATCACCACTGGTCACATTATAGTCAGTAGATGACCGTAGGATCACCACTGGTCACATTATAGTCAGTAGATGACCGTAGGATCACCACTGGTCACATTATAGTCAGTAGATGACCGTAGGATCACCACTGGTCACATTATAGTCAGTAGATGACCGTAGGATCACCACTGGTCACATTATAGTCAGTAGATGACCGTAGGATCACCACTGGTCACATTATAGTCAGTAGATGACCATAGGATCACCACTGGTCACATTATAGTCAGTAGATGACCGTAGGATCACCACTGGTCACATTATAGTCAGTAGATGACCGTAGGATCACCACTGGTCACATTATAGTCAGTAGATGACCGTAGGATCACCACTGGTCACATTATAGTGAGTAGATGACCGTAGGATCACCACTGGTCACATTATAGTGAGTAGATGACCGTAGGATCACCACTGGTCACATTATAGTGAGTAGATGACCGTAGGATCACCACTGGTCACATTATAGTGAGTAGATGACTGTAGGATCACCACTGGTCACATTATAGTGAGTAGATGACTGTAGGATCACCACTGGTCACATTATAGTGAGTAGATGACTGTAGGATCACCACTGGTCACATTATAGTGAGTAGATGACTGTAGGATCACCACTGGTCACATTATAGTGAGTAGATGACTGTAGGATCACCACTGGTCACATTATAGTGAGTAGATGACTGTAGGATCACCACTGGTCACATTATAGTGAGTAGATGACTGTAGGATCACCACTGGTCACATTATAGTGAGTAGATGACTGTAGGATCACCACTGGTCACATTATAGTGAGTAGATGACTGTAGGATCACCACTGGTCACATTATAGTGAGTAGATGACTGTAGGATCACCACTGGTCACATTATAGTGAGTAGATGACTGTAGGATCACCACTGGTCACATTATAGTGAGTAGATGACTGTAGGATCACCACTGGTCACATTATAGTGAGTAGATGACTGTAGGATCACCACTGGTCACATTATAGTGAGTAGATGACTGTAGGATCACCACTGGTCACATTATAGTGAGTAGATGACTGTAGGATCACCACTGGTCACATTATAGTGAGTAGATGACTGTAGGATCACCACTGGTCACATTATAGTGAGTAGATGACTGTAGGATCACCACTGGTCACATTATAGTGAGTAGATGACTGTAGGATCACCACTGGTCACATTATAGTGAGTAGATGACTGTAGGATCACCACTGGTCACATTATAGTGAGTAGATGACTGTAGGATCACCACTGGTCACATTATAGTGAGTAGATGACTGTAGGATCACCACTGGTCACATTATAGTGAGTAGATGACTGTAGGATCACCACTGGTCACATTATAGTGAGTAGATGACTGTAGGATCACCACTGGTCACATTATAGTGAGTAGATGACTGTAGGATCACCACTGGTCACATTATAGTGAGTAGATGACTGTAGGATCACCGCTGGTCATGCTCTGGTTCTGATATTAGGGCAGAGATAAAATCTAGGACTTACAAGTGTTCTTCTATGTTCTGACGTTCAGATATGGGCTCCAGGAGCTCCACGCTGAAGGGTTATAGAGATCTCTGCAGCGTACACGGATTGTCTTCACATCCTTCGCACTGTAATTTTGCTCTTCTGTGCGCTTTGTCACCTGGAAAATTAAGTCACATCTCCATAACATGTATATGGAAACTCACATTGCCCCCCGTCTACTCAGCACTGACATTAACATGGGGCAGGAATGGTATATCGGTATGGTATATGGGGTGTCCTAAGGCTGGAGAAGGTGGAGCAGTCTGTGCCTACTAGTTATAGACTTCCAGTATTGTACTTGTTGTTTGGGGATGTTTGTGAACTCCTCTACTTTGGTGGCCACTGCTCCAGGTGTATGAGGAGTCTACAGCCGACTGGTTTATATCAAGTTATTAGATTCATATGAAGATATGGACCAAGGTGCAGATGTGATATCAAGTGAAGATGTCCAACCACATACAGATGTGGAACCAGGTGAAAATGTAAATAATGAAAATGTGGAACCTAATAACCGGGTGCAACCTTGCGGGGAAATGTGGTACCAGGTGAAGATTTGGAAACCAGTCACAAGGTAGAACCTGGTCAAAAGCCCTTGAAGCTGATGATAAAGAGGAGGACAGGAGAATCTCATTCACTTTGCCCAGGGCTCATCTACACACTCAAACACTGTACTCACAATCGTGTGGTTGCGATAGTTGACAGTGAGCTCAAACAGCAGGGGGAAGAAGGACGGATAAGGTGTCCAAGATGGGTTTGACCACATGATCTTCTCTTTGGTGAAAATCACATTCTCTGGGGCCTTGGGCACCACTAGAAGAAAGAAATCAGCAATTATATTAAGCGCATTCAGCTTGGAAGAGAAGAAAAAAGAAAGCTGATACTGTGGGCAGGGGCGTAACTACCGGGGTAGCAGTGGTAGCGACTGCCACAGGGCCCAGAACATTACGGGGCCTGGAGCCCTGTGGCAGTCGCTACCGCGAACCCCACAATCACTGTTATCGTTATACTCCGGGGTCTTTTGAGACCCCGGAGTATAACGATCGGGGGCCCAGGGGAGGTGAGCGAACATAAAAAAGACAGTAACTCACCTCTCCGCCGCTCCGCAGGCTTCGGGCCTGTTTGGTGACGTCCCAGACGTCAGCCGACATCATTATGCGTCGCGACGCCGGCCTGGATCATGCGAGATCCGGTCCAACATTGAAGATGGCCGAAGTAGCGCAAGGGAGTGCACCGGAGCGAGGAAGAGGTAAGTTGCAGTGTTTTCTATGTTTCTATCCTCCCCTGGGTCTCCGATCATTATACTCTGGGGTCTGAAAAGACCCCAGAGTATAATAATCGTTCATGGGTGGTCCACTATGGGGCAAACTACTGTGTGCAGGGGCCTCTATGGGGCAAACTACTGTGTGCAGGGGCCACTATGGGGAAAACTACTGTGTGCAGGGGCCACTATGGGGAAAACTACTGTGTGCAGGGGCTACTATGGGGCAAACTACTGTGTGCAGGGGCCACTATGGGGAAAACTACTGTGTGCAGGTGCCACTATGGGGCAAACTACTGTGTGCAGGGGCCACTATGGAGCAAACTACTGTGTGCAGGGGCCACTATGGGGCAAACTACTGTGTGCAGGGGCCACTATGGGGCAAACTACTGTGTGCAGGGGCCACTATGGGGCAAACTACTGTGTGCAGGGGCCACTATGGGGCAAACTACTGTGTGTCGGGGCCACTATGGGGCAAACTACTGTGTGCTGGGGCCACTATGGGGCAAACTACTGTGTGCAGGGGCCACTATGGGGCATAATATTGTGTGCAAGGGCCACTATGCTGCATAATACTGTGTCCAGGGGCCACTATGGGGCATAATACCATGTGCAGGGGCCACTATGGGGCATAATACCGTGTGCAGGGGCCACTATGGGACATAATACCGTGTACAGGGGCCACTATGGGGCATAATAGTGTGCGCAGGAATGCGGTTTGTGTGGGGGGGGGGTTGGGGGCGGCGGCTTTGGGGGGGTTGGGGGCGGCGGCTTGGGGGGGGCCCCATGTCAAATGTTCGCCTTGGGGCCCAGCCATTCCTAGTTACGCCACTGACTGTGGGTGACATCTGGGTAACGCAACACCTGTCCCTCTATAAGAGGTATATAAGTGTGTGCAAAATATGGTTCTCTATACATGGTCACTATATCGCCTCATCTCCAGGACCTCTCCTGTACTGCACAGTATCCTCCTTCATCATCACAACCTCTTGCTCTCATCTCCAGGACCTCTCCTGTTCTGCACAGTATCCTCCTCCATCATCACAACCTCTTGGTCCCATCTCCAGGACCTCTCCTGTACTGCACAGTATCCTCCTCCATCATCACAACCTCTTGCTCTCATCTCCAGGACCTCTCCTGTTCTGCACAGTATCCTCCTCCATCATCACAACCTCTTGGTCCCATCTCCAGGACCTCTCCTGTACTGCACAGTATCCTCCTCTATCATCACAACCTCTTGGTCCCATCTCCAGGACCTCTCCTGTACTGCAAAGTATCCTCCTCCATCATCACAACCTCTTGGTCCCATCTCCAGGACCTCTCCTGTACTGCACAGTATCCTCCTCTATCATCACAACCTCTTGGTCCCATCTCCAGGACCTCTCCTGTACTGCAAAGTATCCTCCTCCATCATCACAACCTCTTGGCCTCATCTCCAGGACCTCTCCTGTTCTGCACAGTATCCTCCTCCATCATCACAACCTCTTGGTCCCATCTCCAGGACCTCTCCTGTACTGCACAGTATCCTCCTCTATCATCACAACCTCTTGGTCCCATCTCCAGGACCTCTCCTGTACTGCAAAGTATCCTCCTCCATCATCACAACCTCTTGGCCTCATCTCCAGGACCTTCTGTTCTGCACCTGTATTCTAAGAATGTGTTACTCCTCAGCCACCATCTCTCTTGTCCGTGAGTATAAGAACATCAGGACAGCTTTGCATTTCCCACATCTTATAAACGTCCTATTTGTTGGTCTACTTGAAGATCTCGTCTTCTTACTCGATGTCACTGCATCCTCTAGTGTTTTATTTCCGTACAACTTCTGCCTTTCTTCTCTGTCAGCGGCCTGTACATGACTTCTGGCTCTTTTACTTAGGGTTAGGGTATAGCTACCAATTGATGATAACTATGGATAGCTACGACTTACATTAGTGCTAGTCTTATAACATTAGGGCTAGTCTTACAGTATTAGGGTCAGTCTTATAATATTAGGGTCAGTCTTATAGTATCAGGGTCAGTCTTATAGTATCAGGGTCAGTCTTATAGTATTAGGGTCAGTCTTATAATATTAGGGTCAGTCTTATAGTATCAGGGTCAGTCTTATAATATTAGGGTCAGTCTTATAATATTAGGGTCAGTCTTATAGTATCAGGGTCAGTCTTATAGTATCAGGGTCAGTCTTATAGTATTAGGGTCAGTCTTATAATATTAGGGTCAGTCTTATAGTATCAGGGTCAGTCTTATAATATTAGGGTCAGTCTTATAATATTAGGGTCAGTCTTATAGTATCAGGGTCAGTCTTATAACATTAGGGCTAATTTTATAGTATCAGCGTCAGTCTTATAGTATCAGGGTCAGTCTTAGTATCAGGTTTAGTCTTATAGTATTAGGGCTAGTCTTATAATATCAGGGTCAGTCTTATAGTATCAGGGTCAGTCTTATAGTATCAGGGTCAGTCTTATAATATTAGGGTCAGTCTTATAGTATTAGGGTCTGTCTTACAGTATCAGGGCTAGTCTTATAGTATCAGGGTCAGTCTTATAGTATCAGGGTCAGTCTTATAATATTAGGGTCAGTTTTATAGTATCAGGGTCAGTCTTATAATATTAGGGTCAGTCTTATAGTATTAGGGTCAGTCTTACAGTATTATGGTCAGTCTTATAATATTAGGGTCAGTCTTACAGTATTAGGGTCAGTCTTTTAATATTAGGGTCAGCCTTATAGTATCAGGGCTAGTCTTATAGTATCAGGGTCAGTCTTATAGTATCAGGGTCAGTCTTATAGTATTAGGGTCAGTCTTATAATATTAGGGTCAGTCTTATAGTATCAGGGTCAGTCTTATAACATTAGGGCTAATTTTATAGTATCAGCGTCAGTCTTATAGTATCAGGGTCAGTCTTATAGTATTAGGGTCAGTCTTAGTATCAGGTTTAGTCTCATAGTATTAGGGCTAGTCTTATAATATCAGGGTCAGTCTTATAGTATCAGGGTCAGTCTTATAGTATCAGGGTCAGTCTTATAATATTAGGGTCAGTCTTATAGTATTAGGATCAGTCTTACAGTATCAGGGCTAGTCTTATAGTATCAGGGTCAGTCTTATAGTATTAGGGTTAGTCTTATAGTATTAGGGCTAGTCTTATAGTATTAGGGTCAGTCTTACAGTATTAGGGTCAGTCTTATAATATTAGGGTCAGCCTTATAGTATTAGGGCTAGTCTTATAGTATTAGGGTCAGTCTTATAGTATCAGGGTCAGTCTTATAGTATCAGGGCTAGTCTTAGAGTATTAGGGCTAGTCTTATAGTATCAGGTTTAGTCTTATATTATTAGGGTCAGTCTTATAGTATCAGGGCTATTCTTACAGTATCAGGGCTAGTCTTACAGTATCAAGGTCAGTCTTATAACATTAGGGCTAGTCTTATAGTATTAGGGTCAGTCTTATAGTATTAGGGCTAGTCTTATAGTACTAAGGCTAGTCTTATAGTATCAGGGTCAGTCTTATAGTATCAGGGCTAGTCTTAGAGTATTAGGGCTAGTCTTATAGTATCAGGTTTAGTCTTATAGTATTAGGGTCAGTCTTATAGTATTAGGGTCAGTCTTATAGTATCAGGGTCAGTCTTATAGTATTAGGGTCAGCCTTATAGTATCAGGGCTAGTCTTATAGTATTAGAGTCAGTCTTATAGTATCAGGGTCAGTCTTATAATATTAGGGTCAGCCTTATAGTATCAGGGCTAGTCTTATAGTATTAGGGTCAGTCTTATAGTATTAGGGTCAGTCTTAATATTAGGGTCAGTCTTATAGTATCAGGGTCAGTCTTATAGTATTAGGGTCAGTCTTAATATTAGGATCAGTCTTATAGTATCAGGGCTAGTCTTATAGTATTAGGGTCAGTCTCATAGTATTAGTGCTCGTCTTATAGTATTAGGGTCAGTCTCATAGTATTAGGGTCAGTCTTAATATTAGGGTCAGTCTTATAGTATCAGGGCTAGTCTTATAGTATCAGGGTCAGTCTTATAGTATTAGGGTCAGTCTTATAGTATTAGGGTCAGTCTTAATATTAGGGTCAGTCTTATAGTATCAGGGTTAGTCTTATAGTATTAGGGTCAGTCTTAATATTAGGATCAGTCTTATAGTATCAGGGTCAGTCTTATAGTATCAGGGTCAGTCTTATAGTATCAGGATCAGTCTTATAGTATTAGGGCTAGTCTTATAGTATTAGGGTCAGTCTTATAGTATCAGGGTCAGTCTTATAGTATTAGGGCTAGTCTTGTAGTATTAGGGTCAGTTTTATAGTATTAGGGTCAGTCTTATACTATCAGGATAAGTCTTATAGTATTAGGGTCAGTCTCATAGTATTAGTGCTCGTCTTATAGTATTAGGGTCAGTCTCATAGTATTAGGGTCAGTCTCATAGTATTAGGGTCAGTCTCATAGTAATAGGGTCAGTCTTATAGTATTAGGATCAGTCTTATAGTATTAGGGTCAGTCTTATAGTATCAGGGCTAGTCTTATAGTATCAGGGTCAGTCTTACAGTATTAGGGTCAGTCTTATAATATTAGGGTCAGTCTTACAGTATTAGGGTCAGTCTTTTAATATTAGGGTCAGCCTTATAGTATCAGGGCTATCTTATATATCAGCAGTCTTATAGTATCAGGGTCAGTCTTATAGTATCAGGGTCAGTCTTATAGTATTAGGGTCAGTCTTATAATATTAGGGTCAGTCTTATAGTATCAGGGTCAGTCTTATAACATTAGGGCTAATTTTATAGTATCAGCGTCAGTCTTATAGTATCAGGGTCAGTCTTATAGTATTAGGGTCAGTCTTAGTATCAGGTTTAGTCTTATAGTATTAGGGCTAGTCTTATAATATCAGGGTCAGTCTTATAGTATCAGGGTCAGTCTTATAGTATCAGGGTCAGTCTTATAATATTAGGGTCAGTCTTATAGTATTAGGATCAGTCTTACAGTATCAGGGCTAGTCTTATAGTATCAGGGTCAGTCTTATAGTATCAGGGTCAGTCTTATAATATTAGGGTCAGTTTTATAGTATCAGGGTCAGTCTTATAATATTAGGGTCAGTCTTATAGTATTAGGGTCAGTCTTACAGTATTAGGGTCAGTCTTATAATATTAGGGTCAGTCTTACAGTATTAGGGTCAGTCTTTTAATATTAGGGTTAGCCTTATAGTATCAGGGCTAGTCTTATAGTATTAGGGTCAGTCTTATAGTATTAGGGTTAGTCTTATAGTATTAGGGCTAGTCTTATAGTATTAGGGCGTCCTCAATTTTAGGGGGCGGTCTAATAATATTGGGCGCTAGTATTAGGGTCAGTCTTACAGTATTAGGGTCAGTTTTATAATATTAGGGTCAGCCTTATAGTATTAGGGCTGGTTTTATAGTATTAGGGTCAGTCTTGTAGGGTGGGTCTAGTATTAGGGCTAGTCTTATAGTATCAGGGTCAGTCTTAGAGTATCAGGGCTAGTCTTAGAGTATTAGGGCTAGTCTTATAGTATCAGGTTTAGTCTTATATTATTAGGGTCAGTCTTATAGTATCAGGGCTATTCTTACAGTATCAGGGCTAGTCTTACAGTATCAAGGTCAGTCTTATAACATTAGGGCTAGTCTTATAGTATTAGGGTCAGTCTTATAGTATTAGGGCTAGTCTTATAGTACTAAGGCTAGTCTTATAGTATCAGGGTCAGTCTTATAGTATCAGGGCTAGTCTTAGAGTATTAGGGCTAGTCTTATAGTATCAGGTTTAGTCTTATAGTATTAGGGTCAGTCTTATAGTATTAGGGTCAGTCTTATATTATCAGGGTCAGTCTTATAGTATCAGGGTCAGCCTTATAGTATCAGGGCTAGTCTTATAGTATTAGAGTCAGTCTTATAGTATTAGGGTCAGTCTTATAGTATCAGGGTCAGTCTTATAATATTAGGGTCAGCCTTATAGTATCAGGGCTAGTCTTATAGTATTAGGGTCAGTCTTATAGTATTAGGGTCAGTCTTAATATTAGGGTCAGTCTTATGGTATCAGGGTCAGTCTTATAGTATTAGGGTCAGTCTTAATATTAGGATCAGTCTTATAGTATCAGGGCTACTCTTATAGTATTAGGGTCAGTCTCATAGTATTAGTGCTCGTCTTATAGTATTAGGGTCAGTCTCATAGTATTAGGGTCAGTCTTAATATTAGGGTCAGTCTTATAGTATCATGGCTAGTCTTATAGTATCAGGGTCAGTCTTATAGTATTAGGGTCAGTCTTATAGTATTAGGGTCAGTCTTAATATTAGGGTCAGTCTTATAGTATCAGGGTTAGTCTTTTAGTATTAGGGTCAGTCTTATAGTATTAGGGTCAGTCTTATAGTATCAGGGTCAGTCTTATAGTATCAGGGTCAGTCTTATAGTATCAGGATCAGTCTTATAGTATTAGGGCTAGTCTTATAGTATCAGGGTCAGTCTTATAGTATTAGGGTCAGTCTTATAGTATTAGGGTCAGTCTTATAGTATCAGGGTCAGTCTTATAGTATTAGGGTTGTCTTATAGTATTAGGGTCAGTCTTATAGTATTAGGGTCAGTCTTATAGTATTAGGGTCAGTCTTATAGTATTAGGGTCAGTCTCATAGTATTAGGGTCAGTCTTAATATTAGGGTCAGTCTTATAGTATCATGGCTAGTCTTATAGTATCAGGGTCAGTCTTATAGTATTAGGGTCAGTCTTATAGTATTAGGGTCAGTCTTAATATTAGGGTCAGTCTTATAGTATCAGGGTTAGTCTTATAGTATTAGGGTCAGTCTTATAGTATTAGGGTCAGTCTTATAGTATCAGGGTCAGTCTTATAGTATCAGGGTCAGTCTTATAGTATCAGGATCAGTCTTATAGTATTAGGGCTAGTCTTATAGTATTAAGGTCAGTCTTATAGTATCAGGGTCAGTCTTATAGTATTAGGGTCAGTCTTATAGTATTAGGGTCAGTCTTAGTATCAGGTTTAGTCTTATAGTATTAGGGCTAGTCTTATAATATCAGGGTCAGTCTTATAGTATCAAGGTCAGTCTTATAGTATCAGGGTCAGTCTTATAATATTAGGGTCAGTCTTATAGTATTAGGATCAGTCTTACAGTATCAGGGCTAGTCTTATAGTATCAGGGTCAGTCTTATAGTATCAGGGTCAGTCTTATAATATTAGGGTCAGTTTTATAGTATCAGGGTCAGTCTTATAATATTAGGGTCAGTCTTATAGTATCAGGGTCAGTCTTATAGTATCAGGGTCAGTCTTATAGTATCAGGGTCAGCCTTATAGTATCAGGGCTAGTCTTAGAGTATTAGGGCTAGTCTTATAGTATCAGGTTTAGTCTTATAGTATTAGGGTCAGTCTTATAGTATTAGGGTCAGTCTTATGGTATCAGGGTCAGTCTTATAGTATCAGGGTCAGCCTTATAGTATCAGGGCTAGTCTTATAGTATTAGAGTCAGTCTTATAGTATTAGGGTCAGTCTTATAGTATCAGGGTCAGTCTTATAATATTAGGGTCAGCCTTATAGTATCAGGGCTAGTCTTATAGTATTAGGGTCAGTCTTATAGTATTAGGGTCAGTCTTAATATTAGGGTCAGTCTTATAGTATCAGGGTCAGTCTTATAGTATTAGGGTCAGTCTTAATATTAGGATCAGTCTTATAGTATCAGGGCTAGTCTTATAGTATTAGGGTCAGTCTCATAGTATTAGTGCTCGTCTTATAGTATTAGGGTCAGTCTTAATATTAGGGTCAGTCTTATAGTATCAGGGCTAGTCTTATAGTATCAGGGTCAGTCTTATAGTATTAGGGTCAGTCTTATAGTATTAGGGTCAGTCTTAATATTAGGGTCAGTCTTATAGTATCAGGGTTAGTCTTATAGTATTAGGGTCAGTCTTAATATTAGGATCAGTCTTATAGTATCAGGGTCAGTCTTATAGTATCAGTGTCAGTCTTATAGTATCAGGATCAGTCTTATAGTATTAGGGCTAGTCTTATAGTATTAGGGTCAGTCTTATAGTATCAGGGTCAGTCTTATAGTATTAGGGCTAGTCTTGTAGTATTAGGGTCAGTTTTATAGTATTAGGGTCAGTCTTATACTATCAGGATAAGTCTTATAGTATTAGGGTCAGTCTCATAGTATTAGTGCTCGTCTTATAGTATTAGGGTCAGTCTCATAGTATTAGGGTCAGTCTCATAGTATTAGGGTCAGTCTCATAGTATTAGGGTCAGTCTTATAGTATTAGGATCAGTCTTATAGTATTAGGGTCAGTCTTATAGTATCAGGGCTAGTCTTATAGTATCAGGGTCAGTCTTACAGTATTAGGGTCAGTCTTATAATATTAGGGTCAGCCTTATAGTATCAGGGCTAGTCTTATAGTATTAAGGTCAGTCTTATAATATTAGGGTCAGTCTTATAGTATTAGGGTCAGCCTTATAGTATCAGGGTCAGTCTTATAGTATCAGGGTCAGTCTTATAGTATCAGGGTCAGTCTTATAGTATTAGGGTCAGTCTTAGTATTAGGGTCAGTCTTCTAGTATTCGGGTCAGTCTTCTAGTATTAGGGTCAGTCTTCTAGTATTAGGGTCAGTCTTAGTATTAGGGTCAGTCTTAGTATTAGGGTCAGTCTTATAACATTAGGGCTAGCTTTGGGATGTTAGAATACTTCCTCTAATATGCTGCCTGTGCAGACTATCGCGGTACTCACCAATATCCCTCCTATAGAAGGTCAGGTGTCTGCTGGTGTGCTCGTGGCTGGACATCACCTCCACAGACACCTGGATGGGATCCACCAGCTCCTCAGAAGAGCAGGAATCAGGGAGTTGAATGTCAAACATAAAGGTCAGATTCTCGTCCTGAGGGATCTTCATTTCTTTCCACTCTTGCATCATGTTGGAGCTAAAGGAGAAAGCTGTGAGTCTATAGGACCCTGGGACCCTATAACCCTGACTAGGTGTATCTACCTATAGGACCTGGGGACCCTATAAACCCTGACTAGGTGTACTTACCTATAGGACCCGGGGACCCTATAACCCTGACTAGGTGTATTTACCTATAGGACCCGGGGACCCTATAACCCTGACTAGGTGTACTTACCTATAGGACCCGGGGACCCTATAACCCTGACTAGGTGTACTTACCTATAGGACCCAGGGACCCTATAACCCTGACTAGGTGTACTTACCTATAGGACCCGGGGACCCTATAACCCTGACTAGGTGTACCTACCTGTAGGACCCTGGGACCCTATAACCCTGACTAGGTGTATCTACCTATAGGACCTGGGGACCCTATAACCCTGACTAGGTGTACTTACCTATAGGACCCGGGGACCCTATAACCCTGACTAGGTGTATTTACCTATAGGACCCGGGTACCCTATAACCCTGACTAGGTGTATTTACCTATAGGACCCGGGGACCCTATAACCCTGACTAGGTGTATTTACCTATAGGACCCGGGGACCCTATAACCCTGACTAGGTGTACTTACCTATAGGACCCGGGGACCCTATAACCCTGACTAGGTGTACTTACCTATAGGACCCGGGGACCCTATAAGCCTGACTAGGTGTACTTACCTATAGGACCCGGGGACCCTATAACCCTGACTAGGTGTACCTACCTGTAGGACCCTGGGACCCTATAACCCTGACTAGGTGTATCTACCTATAGGACCTGGGGACCCTATAAACCCTGACTAGGTGTACTTACCTATAGGACCCGGGGACCCTATAACCCTGACTAGGTGTACCTATGTGTAGGACAATGGAACCCTATAACCCTGACTAGATGTACCTACCTGTAGGACAATGGAACCCTATAACCCTCACTAGGTGTACCTTCCTATAGGACCCAAAAACCCTATAACCCTGATTAGATGTTCCTACCTATAGGACCCTGGGACACTATAACCCTGACTAGGTGTACCCACCTGTAGGACCCTGACACCCTATAACCTTGACTATCTGTACCTACCTATAGGACCTTGGGACACTATCACCCTGACTAGGTGTATTTACCTATAGGACCCGGGGACCCTATAACCCTGACTAGGTGTATTTACCTATAGGACCCGGGGAACCTATAACCCTGACTAGGTGTACTTACCTATAGGACCCGGGGACCCTATAACCCTGACTAGGTGTACTTACCTATAGGACCCGGGGACCCTATAACCCTGACTAGGTGTACTTATCTATAGGACCCGGGGACCCTATAACCCTGACTAGGTGTACCTACCTGTAGGACCCTGGGACCCTATAACCCTGACTAGGTGTATCTACCTATAGGACCTGGGGACCCTATAACCCTGACTAGGTGTACTTACCTATAGGACCCGGGGACCCTATAACCCTGACTAGGTGTATTTACCTATAGGACCCGGGTACCCTATAACCCTGACTAGGTGTATTTACCTATAGGACCCGGGGACCCTATAACCCTGACTAGGTGTATTTACCTATAGGACCCGGGGACCCTATAACCCTGACTAGGTGTACTTACCTATAGGACCCGGGGACCCTATAACCCTGACTAGGTGTACTTACCTATAGGACCCGGGGACCCTATAAGCCTGACTAGGTGTACTTACCTATAGGACCCGGGGACCCTATAACCCTGACTAGGTGTACCTACCTGTAGGACCCTGGGACCCTATAACCCTGACTAGGTGTATCTACCTATAGGACCTGGGGACCCTATAAACCCTGACTAGGTGTACTTACCTATAGGACCCGGGGACCCTATAACCCTGACTAGGTGTACCTATGTGTAGGACAATGGAACCCTATAACCCTGACTAGATGTACCTACCTGTAGGACAATGGAACCCTATAACCCTCACTAGGTGTACCTTCCTATAGGACCCAAAAACCCTATAACCCTGATTAGATGTTCCTACCTATAGGACCCTGGGACACTATAACCCTGACTAGGTGTACCCACCTGTAGGACCCTGACACCCTATAACCTTGACTATCTGTACCTACCTATAGGACCTTGGGACACTATCACCCTGACTAGGTGTACCTACCTGTAGGTCCCAGGAACCCTATAACCCTGACTTGATGTACCTACCTGTAGGACATGGGGATCCTATAACCCTGACTTGATGTACCTACCTGTAGGACATGGGGATCCTATAACCCTGACTTGATGTACCTACCTGTAGGACATGGGGATCCTATAACCCTGACTTGATGTACCTACCTGTAGGACATGGGGATCCTATAACCCTGACTAGGTGTATCTACCTATAGGACCTGGGGACCCTATAAACCCTGACTAGGTGTACTTACCTATAGGACCCAGGGACCCTATAACCCTGACTAGGTGTACCTACCTGTAGGACAATGGAACCCTATAACCCTGACTAGATGTACCTACCTGTAGGACAATGGAACCCTATAACCCTGACTAGGTGTATCTACCTATAGGACCCAGTGACACTATAACCCTGACTAGATGTTCCTACCTATAGGACCCTGGGACACTATAACCCTGACTAGATGTACCTACCTGTAGGACCCAGGGACACTATAACCCTGACTAGGTGTACCTACCTATAGGACCCGGGGACCCAATAACCCTGACTAGATGTACCTACCTGTAGGACAATGGAACCCTATAACCCTGACTAGATGTACCTACCTGTAGGACAATGGAACCCTATAACCCTCACTAGGTGTACCTTCCTATAGGACCCAAAAACCCTATAACCCTGACTAGATGTTCCTACCTGTAGGACCCAGTGACACTATAACCCTGACTAGATGTTCCTACCTATAGGACCCAGGGACACTATAACCCTGACTAGATGTACCTATCTGTTGGACCCGGGGACACTATAACCCTGACTAGGTGTACCTACCTGTAGGTCCCAGGGACCCTATAACCCTGACTAGATGTACCTATCTGTAGGACCCGGGGACACTATAACCCTGACTTGATGTACCTACCTGTAGGACATGGGGATCCTATAACCCTGACTAAATGTACCTACCTGTAGGACCCTGGGACACTATAACCCTGACTAGGTGTACCTACCTATAGGACCCGGGGACCCAATAACCTTGACTTGGTGTACCCACCTGTAGGACCCTGGGACACTATAACCCTGACTAGGTGTACCTACCTATAGGACCCGGGGACCCAATGACCTTGACTTGGTGTACCCACCTGTAGGACCCTGGGACACTATAACCCTGACTAGGTGTACCTACCTATAGGACCCAGGGACCCTGTAACCCTGACTAGGTGTACTTACCTATAGGACCCTGGAACACTATAACCCTGACTAGGTGTGCCTACCTATAGGACCCAGGGACCCTATAACCCTGACTAGGTGTACTTACCTGTAGGACCCTGGGACACTATAACCCTGACTAGGTGTACCTACCTATAGGACCCAGGGACACTGTAAACCTGACTAGGTGTACTTACCTATAGGACCCTGGAACACTATAACCCTGACTAGGTGTGCCTACCTATAGGACCCAGGGACCCTGTAACCCTGACTAGGTGTACTTACCTATAGGACCCTGGAACACTATAACCCTGTCTAGGTGTACCTACCTGTAGGACCCAGTGACACTATAACCCTGACTAGGTGTACCTACCTATAGGACCCGGGGACCCAATGACCTTGACTTGGTGTACCCACCTATAGGACCCAGGGACCCTGTAACCCTGACTAGGTGTACTTACCTATAGGACCCTGGAACACTATAACCCTGACTAGGTGTGCCTACCTATAGGACCCAGGGACCCTATAACCCGGACTAGGTGTACCTACCTGTAGGACCCTGGGACACTATAACCCTGACTAGGTGTACCTACCTATAGGACCCAGGGACCCTGTAAACCTGACTAGGTGTACTTACCTATAGGACCCTGGAACACTATAACCCTGACTAGGTGTGCCTACCTATAGGACCCAGGGACCCTATAACCCTGACTAGGTGTACTTACCTGTAGGACCCTGGGACACTATAACCCTGACTAGGTGTACCTACCTATAGGACCCAGGGACCCTGTAAACCTGACTAGGTGTACTTACCTGTAGGACCCTGGGACACTATAACCCTGACTAGGTGTACCTACCTATAGGACCCAGGGACCCTGTAAACCTGACTAGGTGTACTTACCTATAGGACCCTGAAACACTATAACCCTGACTAGGTGTGCCTACCTATAGGACCCGGGGACCCTGTAACCCTGACTAGGTGTACTTACCTATAGGACCCTGGAACACTATAACCCTGACTAGGTGTGCCTACCTATAGGACCCGGGGACCCTGTAACCCTGACTAGGTGTACTTACCTATAGGACCCTGGAACACTATAACCCTGACTAGGTGTGCCTACCTATAGGACCCGGGGACCCTATAACCCTGAATAGGTGTACTTACCTGTAGGACCCTGGGACCTTATAACCCTGTCTAGGTGTACCTACCTGTAGGACCCTGGGACACTATAACCCGGACTAGGTGTACCTACCTGTAGGACCCTGGGACACTATAACCCTGACTAGGTGTACCTACCTATAGGACCCAGGGACCCTGTAACCCTGACTAGGTGTACTTACCTATAGGACCCTGGGACACTATAACCCTGACTAGATGTACCTACCTGTAGGACCCAGGGACACTATAACCCTGACTAGGTGTACCTACCTATAGGACCCGGGGACCCAATAACCCTGACTAGATGTACCTACCTGTAGGACAATGGAACCCTATAACCCTGACTAGATGTACCTACCTGTAGGACAATGGAACCCTATAACCCTCACTAGGTGTACCTTCCTATAGGACCCAAAAACCCTATATCCCTGACTAGATGTTCCTACCTGTAGGACCCAGTGACACTATAACCCTGACTAGATGTACCTATCTGTAGGACCCGGGGACACTATAACCCTGACTAGGTGTACCTACCTGTAGGTCCCAGGGACCCTATAACCCTGACTAGATGTACCTATCTGTAGGACCCGGGGACACTATAACCCTGACTTGATGTACCTACCTGTAGGACATGGGGATCCTATAACCCTGACTAAATGTACCTACCTGTAGGACCCTGGGACACTATAACCCTGACTAGGTGTACCTACCTATAGGACCCGGGGACCCAATAACCTTGACTTGGTGTACCCACCTGTAGGACCCTGGGACACTATAACCCTGACTAGGTGTACCTACCTATAGGACCCGGGGACCCAATGACCTTGACTTGGTGTACCCACCTGTAGGACCCTGGGACACTATAACCCTGACTAGGTGTACCTACCTATAGGACCCAGGGACACTGTAAACCTGACTAGGTGTACTTACCTATAGGACCCTGGAACACTATAACCCTGACTAGGTGTGCCTACCTATAGGACCCGGGGACCCTATAACCCTGAATAGGTGTACTTACCTGTAGGACCCTGGGACCTTATAACCCTGTCTAGGTGTACCTACCTGTAGGACCCAGTGACACTATTACCCTGACTAGGTGTACCTACCTATAGGACCCGGGGACCCAATGACCTTGACTTGGTGTACCCACCTGTAGGACCCTGGGACACTATAACCCTGACTAGGTGTACCTACCTATAGGACCCAGGGACCCTGTAACCCTGACTAGGTGTACTTACCTATAGGACCCTGGAACACTATAACCCTGACTAGGTGTGCCTACCTATAGGACCCAGGGACCCTATAACCCTGACTAGGTGTACTTACCTGTAGGACCCTGGGACACTATAACCATGACTAGGTGTACCTACCTATAGGACCCGGGGACCCAATGACCTTGACTTGGTGTACCCACCTGTAGGACCCTGGGACACTATAACCCGGACTAGGTGTACCTACCTGTAGGACCCTGGGACACTATAACCCTGACTAGGTGTACCTACCTATAGGACCCAGGGACCCTGTAAACCTGACTAGGTGTACTTACCTGTAGGACCCTGGGACACTATAACCCTGACTAGGTGTACCTACCTATAGGACCCAGG
Source organism: Leptodactylus fallax (assembly GCA_947044405.1). Taxonomy (NCBI): domain Eukaryota; kingdom Metazoa; phylum Chordata; class Amphibia; order Anura; family Leptodactylidae; genus Leptodactylus; species Leptodactylus fallax. The sequence goes on from CAMRHE010001326.1 coordinate 123,913, forward strand.
GACCCTGTAAACCTGACTAGGTGTACTTACCTGTAGGACCCTGGGACACTATAACCCTGACTAGGTGTACCTACCTATAGGACCCAGGGACCCTGTAAACCTGACTAGGTGTACTTACCTGTAGGACCCTGGGACACTATAACCCTGACTAGGTGTACCTACCTATAGGACCCAGGGACCCTGTAAACCTGACTAGGTGTACTTACCTATAGGACCCTGAAACACTATAACCCTGACTAGGTGTGCCTACCTATAGGACCCGGGGACCCTGTAACCCTGACTAGGTGTACTTACCTATATAACCCTGGAACACTATAACCCTGACTAGGTGTGCCTACCTATAGGACCCGGGGACCCTATAACCCTGAATAGGTGTACTTACCTGTAGGACCCTGGGACCTTATAACCCTGTCTAGGTGTACCTACCTGTAGGACCCTGGGACACTATAACCCGGACTAGGTGTACCTACCTGTAGGACCCTGGGACACTATAACCCTGACTAGGTGTACCTACCTATAGGACCCAGGGACCCTGTAACCCTGACTAGGTGTACTTACCTATAGGACCCTGGAACACTATAACCCTGACTAGGTGTGCCTACCTATAGGACCCAGGGACCCTATAACCCTGACTAGGTGTACTTACCTGTAGGACCCTGGGACACTATAACCCTGACTAGGTGTACCTACCTATAGGACCCAGGGACCCTGTAAACCTGACTAGGTGTACTTACCTATAGGACCCTGGAACACTATAACCCTGACTAGGTGTGCCTACCTATAGGACCCTGGCACCCTATAACCCTGAATAGGTGTACTTACCTGTAGGACCCTGGGACCTTATAACCCTGTCTAGGTGTACCTACCTGTAGGACGCAGTGACACTATAACCCGGACTAGATGTACCTACCTGTAGGACTCAGGGACACTATAACCCTGTCTAGGTGTACCTACCTGTAGGATCTTGCTCTGAGCAGGCTTGGGCCAGTGAAAGGTTTAACCAGTGAGCAGTGGAGAACGGAGCTGATGTAGGAATCCGCAGTGCAGGAGATATTCAAGAGATCTTGTCCTATGGGAGACAAGAAGATGTCTGAGGGGTAGATGGAGGTAAGTGTGCCTACGATTCCTACAAGGAGCGCTTCACCTCCTACTCCTCCTCTACTCTCCAGATCTAGTTTGCAGTTGTATCTGGGTGACAGACAAATACAGCCACCACAGGGACTGTCACCCAGCTTTCCTAGATTTCTGAGAGGTGCATCTGCTGAATCTAGAGCTGTAGAGGAGCGGACATGTATCTTTCCTAGAATCTCCCATCATCTGTGACTCCTCGGCTTCCTCATAGTGTGTGTAAAGGTTTGTGCTCCCTGTGGGACATGTTAGTCAGAAGTGTCCATTATCTCAAGGATACAGATAGTTGTCAGACTCCACCCTCTTATGTTATTCCCTCCCCCGCACAGCTGGAGGTGTGGTCAGGTCAGGAGGATGACATGGGTTCATTACCTTCATCTATTAGGAGGTAGGTGGAGTACTTCTGGTTGAGGGCGTTGGTGCAGGTGTAGAGGCCAGAGTTTTTGTGGCTCAGGCCTGACAGGTGGAGCGTCTTCTGCGGAGTCAAGGCTTTTAGACAGATATTACGGGCGTTGTGCGGACAGGTCCAGATGATGCCCTCAGCTTGTAGTGGACACTCCAGGATGTGCTCCTTGCCAAATTTGACAAAAACATCTAGAAAGAAGGACAGAAGTGAGCAGGTTAGGACATACATAGTGGAGTAATAAGTCCAGGGCTCGTACTAGAGGAACCTGAGACATCAGATAACATGAGAACAAGTGCATCAACTGGGGGCCAACCCAAACTTTACAGTGCAAATAGCATGAACCAGTTAAAATGGCGGCCACCACATGAAAGCAGAGATGAAGGATAACATGACCTCGGGCATTCCTATGGCTTCCCCACAATGCCTTGCAAACAGTCCTCATGACAGGGGACAGCCAATCATGAGGGACTATAGATCAGAGGTCAGCAATAACCCAAAGAAAGTATTAAAAACCCAGGCAGGAGAAAGTGGCCACTTTGTGGCGAGAGATAGGAACATTTCAGACAGTCAGACAGAGAGATAGGAAATAATACACAGACATGACCATGTGGAGAAGTGGGAAAGGTTCATGGCCCATTATCTGCACAAGGAGAACCTCTCAGAAGAACCTTCAGGTGCCAACAGCCTTAGCAGAGGTCAGTACTCCGGACTCCACAATGGTGGGCGTTATAGCAAGGAGGAGAGCACCACTGGACACAAGACAGTAGTACTGGAGAAGAGGAGCCCTACTGGGAGGTGGAAAGTAGTAAAGAGAGGGGGAAAACTCTACTGGATAGGAGAAGAGCACTTTAGAGAGGGGAAGAGCACCCCTGGACAGAGAACAGCACTTCGGGGAGGGGGAGAGCACCACTGGACAGAGAAGAGTACTACGGACAGGAGGAGAGAACCACTGGAGAGAGAAGAGCACTACAGAGAGGAGGAAAGCACCACTGGACAGAGAAGAGTACTATGGGGAGGGAGAGAGCACCACTGGACAGAGAAGAGTACTACGGGGAGGGGGAGAACACCACTGGACAGATAACAGCAATACGTAGAGAAGGAGAGCACCAGTGGACAGAGAAGAGTACTACGGAGAGGAGGAGAGCACCACTGGACAGAGAAGAGTACTACGGGAAGGGGGAGAGCACCACTGGACAGAGAACAGCACTACAGAGAGGGGGAGTACCAGTGGACAGAGAAGACTACTATGGAGAGGGGGGAGCACCACTGGACAGAGATTAGCACTACAGAAAAGAGGAGAGCACCACTGGACAAAGAAGAGTACTATGGGGAGGGGGAAAGCACTACTGGAGGATTAAAAGTACTATGGAGAGAGGGAGAGCACCACTGGATAGAGAAGAGTACTACAGAGAGGAGGAGAGCATCACTGGACAGAGAAGAATACTACGGGGAGGGGAGAGCACCACTGGACAGAGAAGAGTACTATGGGGAGGGAGAGAGCACCACTGGACAGATAACAGCAATACGTAGAGAAGGAGAGCACCAGTGGACAGAGAAGAGTACTACGGAGAGGAGGAGAGCACCACTGGACAGAGAAGAGTACTACGGGAAGGGGGAGAGCACCACTGGACAGAGAACAGCACTACAGAGAGGGGGAGTACCAGTGGACAGAGAAGACTACTATGGAGAGGGGGGAGCACCACTGGACAGAGAATAATACTACGAGAGGGGGGAGCACCACTGGACAGAGAAGAGCACTACGGAGAAGAGTAAAGCACCACTGGACAGAGAAGAGAACTACAGGGAGGGGGAGAGCACCACTGGATAGATAAAAGTACTACAGAGAGGAGGAAAGCACCACTGGACAGAGGACAGCACTACGAAGAGGAGGGAGCATTAGTGGACAGAGAATCGTACTATGGAGAGGGGGAGCACCACTGGACAGAGAAGAGCACTACGGAAAAGAGGAGAGCACCACTGGACAGAGAAGAGTACTATGGGGAGGGGGAAAGCACCACTGGACAGAGAAGAGTAGTACAGAGAGGGGGAGAGCACCACTGGACAGAGAAGAGCAATACATAGAGGAGGAGAGCACCAGTGGACAGAGTAGAGTACTATGGAGAGGTGGGAGCACCACTAGACAGAGAAGAGTACTATGGGGAGGGGGAGAACACCACTGGACAGAGAAGAGCACTATGGGGAGGGGGAGAGCACCACTGGACAGAGAAGAGAACTACAGGGAGGGGGAGAGCACCACTGGATAGATAAAAGTACTACAGAGAGGAGGAAAGCACCACTGGACAGAGGACAGCACTACGAAGAGGAGGGAGCATTAGTGGACAGAGAATCGTACTATGGAGAGGGGGGAGCACCACTGGACAGAGAAGAGCACTACGGAAAAGAGGAGAGCACCACTGGACAGAGAAGAGTACTATGGGGAGGGGGAAAGCACCACTGGACAGAGAAGAGTAGTACAGAGACGGGGAGAGCACCACTGGACAGAGAAGAGCAATACGTAGAGGAGGAGAGCACCAGTGGACAGAGTAGAGTACTACGGAGAGGTGGGAGCACCACTAGACAGAGAAGAGTACTATGGGGAGGGGGAGAACACCACTGGGCAGAGAAGAGTACTATGGGGAGGGGGAAAGCACTGCTGGATGATTAAAAGTACTACGGAGAGGGGGAAGAGCACCACTGGACAGAGAACAGCAATATGGAGAGTGGAGAGCACTACTGGACAGAGAAGAGTACTACGGACAGGAGGAGAACACCACTGGAGAGAGAAGAGCACTACAGAGAGGAGGAGAACACCACTGGACAGAGAAGAGTACTATGGGGAGGGGGAGAACACCACTGGACAGAGAAGAGCACTACGGACAGGAGGACAGCACCACTGGACAAAGAATAGTACTATGGGGAGGGGGAAAGCACCACCGGACAGAGAAATGCACTATGGGGAGGGGAGAGCACCACTGGACAGAGAAGAGCACTACAGGGAGGGGGAGAGCACCACTGGATAGAGAAGAGTACTACAGAGAGGGGGAGAGCACCAGTGGACAGAGAAGAGTACTAAGGAATGGAGGAGAGCACCACTGGACAGAGAAATGCACTACAGGGAGGGGGGAGCATCACTGGACAGAGAAGAGCACTACCGAGAAGAGGAAAGCACCACTGGACAGAGAAGAGTACTATGGGGAGGGGGAGAGCACTACTGGACAGAGAAGAGAACTACAGTGAGGAGGAGAGCACCACTGGACAGAGAAGAGTACTAAGGAGAGGAGGAGAGAACCACTGGACAGAGAAGAGCACTACCGAGAAGAGGAAAGCACCACTGGACAGAGAAGAGTACTATGGGGAGGGGGAGAGCACTACTGGACAGAGAAGAGAACTACAGTGAGGAGGAGAGCACCACTGGACAGAGAAGAGTACTAAGGAGAGGAGGAGAGAACCACTGGACAGAGAAGAGTACTAAGGAGAGGAGGAGAAAACCACTGGACAGAGAATAGCACTATGGAGAGGGAGAGCACCACTGGACAGAGAACAGAACTACGGAGAGGGGAGAGCACCACTGGACAGAGAAGAGTACTAAGGAGAGGAGGAGAAAACCACTGGACAGAGAACAGCACTACGGAGAGGGGAGAGCACCACTGGACAGTGAACAGCACTACGGAGAGGGGAGAGCACCACTGGACAGAGAACAGAACTACGGAGAGGGGAGAGCACCACTGGACAGAGAAGAGAACTAAGGAGAGGAGGATAAAACCACTGGACAGAGAACAGCACTACGGAGAGGAGAGAGCACCACTGGACAGAGAACAGCACTACGGAGAGGGGAGAGCACCACCGGACAGAGAAGAGTACTACGGAGAGGGGTAGCACCACTGGACAGAGAAGAGTACTAAGGAATGGAGGAGAGCACCACTGGACAGAGAAATGCACTACAGGGAGGGGGGAGCATCACTGGACAGAGAAGAGCACTACGGAGAGGAGGAGAGTACCACTGGACTGAGAAGAGTACTATGGAGAGGAGGAGAGCACCACTGGACAGAGAAGAGTACTATGGGGAGGGGGAAAGCACCACTGGACAGAGGATATCACTACAAAGAGGGGGAGCATCACTGGACAGAGAAGAGTACTACGGAGAAAAGGGGAGCACCACTGGACAGAGAAGTGTACTACGGAGAGGAGGAGCGCACCACTGGACAGAGAAGAGCACTAAGGGGAGGGGAGAGAACCACTGTACAGAGAAGAGCACTAAGGAGAGGGGAGAGCACCACTGGAGGAGTAGAACACTACTGGACAGCAGAGAGCACAATGGAGAGGGGAAGAGCACCACTGGAGGAGGAGAGCACTACTGGAGGAGGAGAATACTACTGGACAGCAGAGAGCACTATGGAGAGGGGAAGAGCACCACTGGAGGAGGAGAGCACTACTGGAGGAGGAGTGAACTACTTGAAAAAAGAGAGCACTATGGAGATGGGGAAGCACCACTGGTGGAGGAGAGCACTATGGAGAGGGGGAGCACCACTAGAGGAGGAGAACAGTACTGGGAGGTAGAGAATACTAATGAGAGGGGGAGAACACTACTGGACAGAGGAGACCACTATTTAGAGGTGGAAGCACCACTGGAAGAGGAAAGCACTATGGAGAGGTGAAGAGCACCACTGGACAGAGGACAACACTGTGGAGAGGGGGGAGCACCACTGGACAGAGAACAGCACTATGGAGAAGGGGGAAGCATCACTGGAGGAGGAGAGCAGTACTAGGAGCTGGAGAATACTAATGAGAGGGGGAGAACACTACTAGACAGAGAAGACCACTATGGAGATAGGGAGAGAACCACTGGACAGAGGAGAGCACTACCTGAAGGTCGAGAACACTATAGAGAGGGGGAGAGCACCAGTGGGGGATTGAGAGCACTAATGAGAGTAGCAGAAAACTATGGCCAGTAATACCATCATATATATCATCAGTCATTCTGGTGGAGGGATCTCTGCTGTCTCAGGGCCTGGACACATGGTCATTACTGAGGGAGACATGACATCTGCACTGAAGCACAGGAGGCTTCAGAGTTTGTCTGGTCATCTGTCTGGAAGCTAAAGATCATAGCAGAGATAGTGGTCTGGCTACAAACCCCCCTATAACAAGAAACCTTCAATATACTAGGAACTTACAGTGCTGAGACCAAGAGTCTGGAAGGGACTGGAGATGGTGGAATCCCAAGACCAAGACGCTAAGAGAAAGCAGGAGAGACATCTGAAAGATGAAGGGAGCCAGATCTCAATGGGAATTCAGTACCCACAACATGTGAAAATCACACCCTGTATACCACCCAACATATAACATGCTTGTCACTACAAAAAGCCCATATAACGCCCATATATCTATATACATGTATATCTCAGCTAGAGCTAGACTGTAGTCATTCCTTGGCTGTCATGGTGGAGTCATGTCTTCTTACCTTCCCTTCTGATCTGTGTGATGAGTGAGTCCAGATTCCAAGGTCTTTTTATTCTTGGGTGAGTGGGTGTGCGGGGTGTTTAGACGAGGGCGGATGGGAGATAAGACAGGGACCAGTGACCGGTGAGAAAGAGGAAGCGTACATTTATCACTGTGAAGATAGTTGTAGGTCATCAAATCTAACCACAGATTTTACTGATAACCAGGAGGCTTCAGTCACCAAAAATCCCCAGATGAGTACATAAGTGGAGGGCCAGAGCCCCCCATCATCAATCCTAAATTCTCATAATAAAATGGAGTTAACAAATGTAGCAGATGCTTCCCCGCGGCCCACCCCATGGCTGTATACACCTCTTATCCAGATATAAAGAGACTTATAGATGTCCACCAGTAGTCACCTGAGAACCGTGACATGCGGCAGCCCAGAGCATCTCTACTAGATAGTCATATGAAGGGAGTGAATAGTTCTGCAATCTCCCTGCAGTGATTGAATGTTGTCACTCCCCTGGACCTTCACCCTGGCAGCACAAGTGACCCCAGGTAGCCTGTTACTTGGAGATGGTCTTGAAGCCTTCATACTTGCCATGTTTGGCCACTGCCTTGGCTATGTTTAGTGTCTGTTCTTACCAGAGATTTGCTTCTGTTCCTATTTGTGGTGCACTGGAGAACCCCAGTGTGCAGAACAGCGATCAATACAGTGGTGATTTGTAAGCAGCCAGTGAGCCCTTGCTGCTGTGCCTGTGATTACCTTGGTTTTCTGGCTCTGTGTTCTCAGAACTCCCTTCCTGTACCTTTCCCTGTTTTCTCTACTTTTGTGATTTTGACTTGTTCTCCTGGCTAAACCTTGTGA